>JANBPT010000471.1:0-34444 GCA_027575765.1 Tieghemiomyces parasiticus | reverse complement strand
TGATTAGCTCGGGGCTGCGCCTACGAGCCCACGCTCCCATTTCCACCTCGACGCACCTTCCCCACGCCCACTCTGTGCTCTTCTATTATTTGCCCTTTATTGTCTAGCACTTTTTTTTATTTCTCGCTGCTCAGCTCGCCATGGCCACTTCGCCCTCCATAGACCCGTGGCGGCGGCACGACCACGACGAGTCGGTGTCGGGTGGCAAATCGCAGCCGCGGCCTGGCGGGAGTCCCAGTGGGGGCACCGACCCCCTACGTTGCCCCTATCCCCGCCGGACGGAACGACGAGCCCCTGGCTCGAACACCACCCGCACCCTGGCCCCCCTGGTCTCGCCCATTCGCCGCGACCGGCGACCCACTCTACCACCCTCGGTGGGTTCCCAGCTCCAGACGGACCCGCTGTCTGGTACGCCCTGCGAAAACTCTCCCCTCCTCAGTGGCGATTCGCCCACGGGCCAACCGCCGCGGACCCAGCCCCTGAACCGTCGGGATCCTCATGTCAGCGGGAACGAGGATTATGAACCCACCCATCGGAACCAGAGGCATCCCCGCCATGGGCATGGTAGTCCGTGGCGCAGCCGCAGCCGTGGACGGGGAGGGCTCGGCCGGCTGCTGCACCGCATGTTTGGTCGCCGGCACTACGGACGGTCGCCACACCACCATCACCACGACCACCATCACGGCAGTGAGGACGAAAGCTCGACCACCATGGTTGCCGGTGGTGATGGCGGTCACGGCCGGTACCGCCGGCGACATGATCACCACCTTAGTGACTCGGAACGGGCACACAAGGCCAGGATGTGGAAGTTTCAAGCCCTGGCCCTCCTATGCGCTCTCTTGCTATCAGGTAAGTTAAACTTTCGAGACGATGCCACTCTTTCAGCCGCCCTAGGGGACTTTAGGGCCACCGGTAGAGCGACTGATGGTACCCACCTCCCCCCTTTTTTATTTGCATCTGCATCAAACGAGGTCTGTTCGGCCGATACTCTGAAGGACGCTATCCACGGCAGATAAACATGGTTAAGGGGCGAGAAGGGGGGGGGAAAGGTCACGGTCGCGCAGGGCCGACCAAAATCCTGCGGGCCATTACCGACAGAAACATACCTTTCTGCTGAAACTAACCTCATTCCCTCCTTAATGTATTGACACTCTATACCTGTCACTTGTCTTCCCTTCCTCCTTTGGAATTCTCGCGCCCTCGTAGTTGGCGCCCATTACGCCGCCCATACTTTGGGTGCCCTAAAGGCCACTGTCAAGAAGGTAGGTTTTTTTACCTCCCCGGCTCCTGGACCGGTGGTCTCGGGCGGGACATGGTTCCCACTTTACACTCGCTCAGCTTAGTGTCGTGTTCAGTGCTTCTCCCCCGACCTAAGGGCTGACCGCCCCCATACCCTTGGAAATTTCCACCGGAGCATTAATCGCTCTGCCCGGCCTCCTGATTACCGTCATCCCCTCCACTTTCCCACTATTTAGGACTTTGGTATCAGCAACACACAGTATGGTTTGCTGCAGTCCGCCGTGTCCCTGGTCAATACGCTACTGCCAGTACTAGGCGGCCTCTTCATTGACTCGTTTGGTACCTCGGCTGGGTCCATTCTGGCCACCAGTTTCATCCTTCTGGGAACTACGATCGTTTCCGTTTCCACTCACTACCAGTCCTTCGCAACTATGGTGGTGGGCCGCCTGCTCTACGGGCTCGGATCGGGCACCATCGTGACCATCCAGGAGACTATCCTGAGCCACTGGTTTACTGGCAAGGGTCTAGCCATGACTATTGCGTTACAAATTGCCACGGCACGTTTGGTAAGTGGTTGCGGGGTTATCACATGTTTGGCCCGTCGCAAGGCCACGCCCTCGTTAAATGTGTATCGCTCACCTTGGACCCCACTACGCACCCATCCTTTTTGTGTAAAGACCCCTCCTCACCAAATCATCAAACTGTATCATCCCTGCGATTACTCCCACCTACTCCCTCATCCCGCTCCCATAGTCATCTTTCCTGTCCATGGGCACCACCGTACCTATTGCCGAGGCTACGGGGTTCTACGGGTACGCCTTCTGGGCCTCGGCCTTCATCTGCCTGTGCTCGTGGACCATCAATTTGGTCTACGTGTCGCTGATGCGGCGCTTGAACCAGCACATGAGTGCCTCGGAGTTGGCCAAACTAAGGCGCAAGAACACCTTCCGCCTGCGCCACATCTTCATATTCCCGGCGGCCTACTGGCTCATTATGCTACAGAGCTTTGTGCTGGGCAGCGGGTGGACGACGTTTCTGCACATCAGCAGCGAGTTTGTTAAGCTGCGGTTCCACGCCGACGACAGCACGGCCGCTCACATTGCCAGCGTGTCTCAGCTCCTGCCGGTCTTTTTGGTGCCCTTTTTGGGTATTTGGGTCGACCGCCATGGCCACCGGGCCACCGCCATCGTCATTTCGTCCCTCGCTTTCCTGACCAGTATGGGCGTCCTTGGGTTCACGCATTTCAGTCCCGTCCTCGGTATGTTCATTTTTTCGGTATCCCTGAGTGTCGGCCCCATCTGCTCCATCTCGTCCATCCCGCTGGTTCTACCTTTGTCGACCGTCGGGTCTGGATTGGGCCTCTACAAGAGTGCCCAGAATATCGGCAATACCATTGTGGATATCATTGTTGGTCAGCTCCAGGACTCGCATCCTCTGACCACTGCGCCATCATTGTCGATGGCTGCTACTACGACGACGATATGGCGAGCCCGTCTCCTCAACGAGCACTCTTATGATCGCGTGATGGGGTTCTACCTGTTCTGGGGCAGCCTGGCGGTCATTGTCGCCGTAGCCTTGTACTTGGTCGACCGTCAGGGTTGGGACCGTCTCCTGCAGCTCAACGACTACCGCCGGCTCAATTGGATCGAGACCCACAATGATGTGTTTTGTCATTACCAAATCGATAACTCGGACCACCGACGTCGGACCGACCCTCAGACGCCGTCATCCCCGTGCACCACGCCGCTCCTTTCCGGGTTGACTCCAACCACCTCCCCACCGCCATCGCGTCAGCAGCAACGGCGGGTATCAGTCGCCCGAACCACCCCCGAGGACGATGCTTATCGTGCCATGGTGAGTAGCTTCGCGCTCCCGGCTTCAGCGTCCCCGCCCCCACCGCCTTACTCCACACGACGACGGGCCTCGGGCCCGAACGGCGTGCTGGCGGACAAAACCGGCAATGACAGCAACCATGACGATGGTGCTGATGGTGACCCGTATCTCCCCGCCGGTTGCCCCTGTTCCTCATCTCAGCGTAACCACCTGGGCTATAATCTTAACGACGGTCCTGCCTCGAGTAGTAGCAGTAGCAGAATAGGGGATACCCGCGGTGGCGGCGGCGGTGGTGGTGGCACAAACTTCAAACGAAAGGTCAAGAAGCAGCACCGCCGTCACCACTCTTACTCACTCCATCATCACGAACACTGGCATTCAATCTCTGGGGATGAAGGCGGTCGGAGATCCGCAGCGGTGGCGGCGGCGGCAGCGGTGCCGCACGATATTGAAAGCTGCAGCAGCGGCGGTCAGCGTCGCACCTGCCGCGCGTGTAGCCGGGCCTACGTGGCTACCGCTTACATGGCCTATGCCGGGCCCCTCATGGCGCAGCAAGGCACTTCCTCAGCGGCTTCACCTCCTCCTCCTCCTTCTCCTACTTCCCATGCCGCCTCGAATATTTGCCGCCGTGGTCGGTGTGGCACGTTATTGCCACACCATACCATTCGGTACTCACCCCAGCTCGGTCCCGACGACGTTGAAACGAGGACGGCGGCGGTAGAGCAGGCGGCCGGATCATTGGTTGCTAAGCGTACGGCGTTGGTCGGTGACGCCACCACCGCTTCATTGTTCACCTCATCCTCGTCGTCGTCGACATCTTCGACATCGATTCCGTCGTTAACCTCACCAGTCATCTCACGTGCGGTGTCGGTTCCGCTAGATGCGACGTCGGCGGCCCGTCAGTGTACCTCTGATCTGTGCTCGAAGGGTCGCTGCCACGTCACTTGTGATACATTAGAGTCGACAGCACTCCATGATGATGGGTTGGCTTATCAGGCGCCATTGTCGCCACCATCGCAGCGGCGGCGGCAGGTTATGGTGCCGGATGACACTGGTAGTATGGTTCCGGCGGCCTCCCCTATTGTCAACAACAACACCACCACCCCGACCCGTCTACCCGTCCCCGACGGTGCCATCGATGCCATCCCACCGCAGCCCTTCTACCTAGTCCCGGAAGAATCCCGGTTGCTCCGTGAAATCTCGGCCCATGCACCGGAACCACCTCCATCCGACAGCCCTGAGGCGGTGGCCGTTTCGATCCTGGAGGATGACCTTGAAGATGAACGGCGTCTGTACCAACGAGGTGATGACGACGACGACCATCACCACCACCAGACGATCGAGAATTCCGCCGGATGCTCGCCAGTAGCAGGCGACCGGTACAGCGGTAACCGTCGTCGCCACCGCCACCGCCGTCTTTCAGCCGTACAGTCCGTAGTACCCCGACGGCTTACCGTATGGAACTACTTCCCCGTGGGGGTTTATGTGACCCTGTTACTTACCAGCTGGGCCATGTTTGTCCGTTATCTCCTATGATTTTCACTTCACCCTCTCTCTCTCTCTCTCTCCCTACCCCCCTCCTTACTAATTTTTATTATTATTATTATTATGACTATTTTTGGAACCATTTTGCTAGGTGGGAAGGGAGAAATAGAGCAATATGATCCCTCCTCCCCCTCCCTCCCTCCCCTTAGAATGGCTTTCCACTCAAAAGCAAATATCTTCTTTTCTTTTTGACGATATCCTGCTGACTGAGGAAGCCTAGTTCCAACTGTTTGTTTTATTTCCTTTATCCGCGATACCTCTAGAGATCACAAACTTTTGCTCTCCCCCCACCCTGACCTTCATATATATATATATGTATATATATATGCGTGTGTGTGTGTACATTAATATCCTAAAGTAAAAATATACATACCTGTGTAATTTATGTTGATAATGTGGCTTTATGGCATCCGAGACCGTGGAGTGTGGCGCTAGATACATATCGAAGCTTTGTCGCCAGATACCAATGGAAACTAATTGAGCGTCCTGAGGACTGGCAGACTTGAACCAACCCTAGGGGTACGTGTAGACCATCGGAAGCCTTTGGTATCCTTCAGGCTCCTCCCTAACCAACCTGACGGGGGGGGGGGTTTAATGCCTACTTCTGTCATACGACCTAGAGCGAAGCCGTCGTATAGCCCTGGCGCCATAGGATGAATATCGTGAATAATCATGTTTAGAATATACATTTACCGTAATCTGATCCTCGTTTACCCTATATATATATATATATGGCAAAGGAAGGACGCGACTGAAAAGGTTGAACTCCTCACCTCGCCTTCTCGGTGACTACCCTGTTCGACTATGGGCACAGCGGATTAACAGAGACTCTATAAAAACGATCAACATAACAGGAGAAAGTACCTTACGAACTATCAGATACATACAAAGCTTCCCGCGGCTCGCTGTAACTGAATCGCTCATCAGTAGGGAAAGAGTAAATTAGCAAAGAGCCCAATACTATGCCGTACGATCAAGCCAATCGATGGCCCATGTAACGTATCCATGACAATGTATTTTCGAATCTGCCTGGGTTTGCTTATATATATATATATACTACGCTATAAAGTGCGAATGTTTCATCCCTACTAAACTTGTAAGCGAATACATTTTCCTACTAAAACTCAACCAGCCATCAGATCATTGAACCATCGAGTGATAACTTTTTGTGATGTCATGTTGAGATTGGGGGCCGCTAACGAATCTTATCAGTGTATATAGCCCAAACAGTTAAATCTCTGGTCCGTCAACTTTAGCCATTGTTTTATTTTTTGAAGAGGGAGGGGGGGGGGAAAGAGGGTAAAAAGGCACTACTACAAGTTCAAGTGGAACTAATTTCTCCCCATCTGGTAAATACCGGGGTAGAAGGAAACACTAACCCTGATTTGGTTGAAATGGCTCCGATACCAAGTGTCAAGCAAAGCGTTTTTCACCACTGGCAGGGGGTAAGGTCCTGGTAACGTTAATCCATAATTCAGATTCAGCGGTACGGACTACGCCATGCGACCTACTTTCCAGCAGCAGCAGTAATACTTTCTCGGAAAACCACTGTGGGTAAAGAGCTTCCCCCCCCACCCCTCTTCTCCGAGGGACCTGCAACCGACGGTTCAGCTCAAAGGGGAGGGGGAAAGAGCTGGATCGGCGATCCACCTTTACCTGCCACAGATGGTAGATACCCATACCGTCAAATCCTGAACATAGTGAAAAGGTAAGGGTCTGCTGCATTAGTATAGCTTCCCTCTGCCTCTGTGCTGATCTTTTTACCAATAGAGCTCTCGACGCCAGCCGGCAGCTCGGTATTCCGGATGGGAGGAAAACAAGGGACCGGTAGCGTGTAGGGCTAGACTGTTCTTGGGGGACCCCCGGACTCTAGCTGGCCTTCTTGTAGGTCACTCGGTGAGTGAAACCGTAGGTGCGTCGTCTTGGCCTTTAAACCAGGTGGCTTTTGAGGCCTAATTTGTACCGACCTGCGGTGCGTCGTTACCCTGGACCAATGAGCATGTATATACCGGGGCATGGTCCGTTGCACAGAATAACTTCATTGATAGGCAAGAGGCCCCTAAAGCTCGGGAAAACTCGGAGGCCGTTATTTCCACTGGTAGGGGGGAGAGGGACTGGCCAGACTTAAAGCTACCAGGACAGTATGGCGTAGTCGCATAAGGCGGGCTGCTAGTTTGTTAAACCTCGATAAGCAGCCACTGGTTGGTGGACCCAAGGTTGGCGGTGTCCCTGTAGGTATAGTTTGTGCGGATGATGGTAGGGCATCCCGGGGTCAACGTAGGCCAATACGAAGACCGTGCTTGTGGAACTAATGGCGGTCCGGCCAGTGTAGCACAGCGTACTAGTTCGGGCTGACGTGTACAGTCAAGGGGAGACACTGGTTATGGTAAAGGGTTGTAAATTTTAGGCAGCGGGTTTCCCTGACTAGCTAACGGTAGCTAAGAGAATGGCCTAGCAACGTCCAAGGGTTAGCCGTTTCGTTCGAGAGAGAAGGAGGGAGGAAGTGTGTGTGTGCCGCACCCTTGCTATCAAATCTGAACCCCTCCCCTTCCCTCGACGTGGCACACCCTGCCTGTACGCCCACGCACCGGCTTCGTATGACGAGTGGCTCGTGAGGCCCTGCCGGAAGGCCGACCTTCCGCTCCACACCCAGGGACGATCTCCCTAGCGAACACGTCGGGCGCATTCGGGGGGGGGAGGGTTTGGTACGTGGCTCGTTTGGGAAAGCACGACGGGAGCAGACAGGTAAAGGAGAGGAGGATACCGTACGAGTGAGGCACTCTCCGTTGCGAGGTGTAAGAGTTTCCATTCAACCCTCCTACCTGGCCAGTGCGTACAAAGAAGGCATGGCACAACCCGTAGACGAGTTCTAGTGCTAGCAATCCCAGACCATCCGCCCTTTGCCTACTACAATAGAGGGTGCGGGCACCGATGGACCGGCTCCTGCGTTCGGTGGAGAGATGGTCAATGAAAGGAGAGGTGGCACTTGCCACCACATTCTTTGCACAACCCGCCTGCTCAGCGTGATGGGATACACGGGCGTAGATGACGAGCTCTTGCAAACGAAAAGCCCTCCTACTGTAAGGTTCAGAGAACACTGGCCGTCGTTTACACCCCATTGTTCGTTCGAGGGAGGGTGGGAGGTGGGACGAGCAGGGGAGGAAAGGTGTACGTGAAGCTTTGGCCACTGCTAGATATTGGCTTCGACCCACCGGCCATGAAAACCAACAACCATAAGCAGCGGCATGGCCAACGGTAGCTCAGATGATGCTTCTCTGGCCTTATACGACAGCGCCCCATGGCGGTGACACGCCTTCTAGACAGCGGGGAGGCCTAGCAAGGCGTGTGGCTATGAGCCTCTGCACGCTGACAATGCAGTGTAAAAGGTTGGCTTTGACCTTGTACTGTCCTTCTCTCGTCCTCCCTTTCCCGCCACAATACTACGGAATTGTCGATATGTTCTTTGGGCATGATGCATTACCTCTTTAGTAATCTATATATGAATAAGGCGTAGGTAGGGCTATTCCCTAACGCCAAGAATAATGATTGCCCAGGGGTTTCCATCATCTCTATTCCGCAATCGGGTCCCTGCAGATATTGTCAATCGGGAGTTGGCAAACATTTACAAGGTAAGGTGTAACTCGGTTTCAACATGTGGCCCTTAATAGGTACTGTATATGAAGTTTGAGGTCTGGATCCCTGACCTTTTAGTTATAGATTAGGGGGGGCGACGGACATGTGTGTCGCATGGTAAAATATAGTATATAATAGAGGCATTCCTTTGCAGCTCGGCCTGCCTTCCTACTTCTGCGCCATGTTCAAAGCCGAAGCTGCTAGTCTACGCTCAGTCCACATTTTCGAGTAGGCGGTGAGGATCCCCATTTTTTTTGTGTGTACATTTTCCCGAAATCACAGCAAAGTATACTCACTTTGAATATACTGCCCAATCGGGCACTACTTTCTCGACATTGTACTGCCACTTAGCAGTCACTAGTTGATTGTAACTAATTTTACAAGCCAATTCTCGCTTATAGACGACCCTAATATTGATGGCCTATTGGATACTACTAATGAGCTTGATGGCAACATACTTCAGGGCCCAGCCGGAGGTAAATATCGATACGCTAGGACTAGGTAGGACCCAAGCCTGCTATACTTCCTCAACCATCAACCCTTTCCCCCCATGACCTGTACGGGGAGCCTGGGGGTTGCTCTATTCCGTCAACTGATGAGACCCCTTAAAACCCAACTAGCCGACCAGCACCAGGGTGGGGGTAAGGCGGTGTGCAGCAGAGTTCGTCAGGGGGTTCGCCAAGGCTGTCGACTACCTGTTGGGTCTTGCCGTGACTGGTGACGTGGCCTAGGGTAAGCCTCCACTAGCTGCTCGCCGGTGTCCGTGGAGAATCGTGTTGTTGTGAAAAGCCAGCCCAAGCTCCACGACTCGACGCCAACCCCAGGCTGGATAAGCGAGAGGGAGGCTAACGGCCAGTGGGCGAGGTATACGGAAGGTGGCCGATCCTTCTTGCTAGCCTGTCTGGGCTATATTCATTCGTAGCCACCCCCACTTCCTCCTACTTGCCTGAACTGTACTCTGCATTATGGAGCCCGCCGATCCTTTGATCGTCCACTTCCGGTTGGTCACTTTCCACTACATCTGGGAGCTGGCCTAAGCAAAGGCGCACCACCGCTCCCGGCAAGGTGGGTATTAAATGGTTCTTTGGCGCTCTCTGCCACCAAGGGCAGGCTATCGGGTTAGAGTTGGAAGGCGGCAATACAGTCGACTCTGTCTCTTACGGACGGGCGACGGTGACTGTAGGAAGGAAATTCCACGAGCAGTGGCCTGGCCCTGTGGCCTTTTCTATCCTTTAATAATCCCCCCTTCTCTACAACCCTACCAGGACGGTACAGATTCCAACCCATATGCGGTCCCCTGCCCCTTAACCTCCTACTCCAGCTCACACCTATCAATCCCACCCCTGACTTTACCCAGTTCCGTCGTCATCTATTGTTGTGACTCCTACTCGCGAGGGCGGCTGAATGCGGATGATGGTAGGTTTATTCAAGGAGGTGCAGCTCTACTCGCTGGGTAGTAACGTAGGGAGCAAGGACGGAAGGGTACTAAAACGTGGCTATTAAAGGCCGGGAGGTGGCGCACGCATGTTTGCCAGGTCGGTGCTGTAAGTCGGTTATGGTTTCGGGCTCGTCCACCGCCATGGGATATCTAGAGACAAGGCGGACTCGGCAGTCCCTGTCGAGGCCCCCGGGGTACTGGGGGGAGGGAGGGTCTGAGGCCGGACGGGTATTATTGGCTGTTGGAGGGGGAGCCGATAAGGGTCGATCCATTGGGCTACACATGGCCTTATTTTTATATCATTTCGCCTTCCCTGAGGCTCTCGCAAACGTCTCCTCCCCGCGGTTCGTCGCCTTGTACATCGATCGCCTGCGGTCCCGCCAGGGCCTACTGGGGACCGCCGGGGCAGTTGCGGAGCTGTCGTCGTGTGCTTTCCGGCCGTGCAGCAGCATGCCTGGCAAACAGTGGGCGCTTGCAGAGCGTCAACCTCCCTGTCTTGTTCCCACATCCACTGGTCACTGCAGAGATTTCATTCTCCGCCTGGCTTAACATTCGTGCCCCCCCCCGCCCTCAGCCCCGTCGCGCCCATCGGCTCCGGCTATTTTTCTCCTAGCCGGTTCCTGAGCGCTGTAGGCCCATGCTGCCTTTGGTCTATCATCCCGTCCTCGTCCCTGGGTGGCCGCTTCCCTCTCTTGTCCTTCCTATTGCTATTCCTGGCTCGAATCCATCGTCATTTGTTTCTTGGTCAACGCACGGTCCTACCCAACTTCGGCAGCTTACGTCCCATCCTTTACGTCCTCATCATCGTTCCTTGATTCGTCTCGCCTTTTCTGTTTATTTACGAGGGCCGCCACACCATACCGCAGGTCTTTGCCCGCCCCGTCACCCATCGCTGGTCGCTGCTTTGACGGGTATCCTGTTCGGACCTGCCTTCGGCTCGGTATCCATTGCCCTATGCACCTTTGCCTCTAACTCGCTTGCCATGTACTAGGCCACCCGCTTTGTGTTTTGCACCCGCTTTCTCCCGCCTGTGCCAGCTGAAGCCCTCTCACGCCCTCCTACTCCCTCACACTCCGCCTTGCCCGCCGAGCCCAACTCGGGCCCACTTATACCCCCCGGACCCGCGGTCACTTGCTTACTCTCCTAGCTCTACCCTCTTTGTACGTTTGTAGTCATAGCGACCTAGGCAGCCAATAGGCACGCCAAATCCCCTCGCTCGCCGTTGCCCTACTCCAACCGTTGTCGATCGCTCTTCGGACCTCAGTGCTACGCACCTCTCCGGTCGACCCGTGAACTTATCCTTGGTCTCCAGCCCTCTGAATCCACCGCAATACGCCTCCCTACCCCGCCCTGCATTATTAGCCGGTAGAACTTGCATTGTCTTGGTGCTCTCCCCACCAACGCACGCCTTACACTCGATCGTCCTCGTGCTGCCGCTTCTGAAAAGGTAAGCCTAATAACTAAGGCACCACCCAGTGCGCGTCGTTGGCAGTCCTTCCACGGTCCCTAAGAGAAAGGTGGCCACTGGCCTATCGAGCGTAGCCGATCCGCCTTCTGTGAATCTTGCTGTAAACGGGCGAATGAGTACGCGGCGCGGACCTTAAAATAGCCCGACCGCCCACTTGTTCCGGCCCCTCGCGGCCCGGCCAACGTGGGCTCGTTCCATTTCCCACCTTTCCTTCCTCTGCGTGTCGGGTCGCCCTGGCCAGCCGCGGCCACGTTGCGGGATCGACGCGGTGTACCCCCTTTCTTCCAGCGCGCCATTTCCGCCACTGCCGGTGTCCCTTCTCCTATTTCCGTACGCTCAGCATAGCTGCCGAAGCATTCTCTGGCCCCTCGTCAGAAGAGGCCGCTCGCTCACCCGCTGGCTAAACACCATTCCCGATCCTCACGCCCGCCTACCACCCGGCCTCGCTGACCATTCGCCTTACTAACTCCCTTCTCTGTAACTACAACCCGTATTCTCGCTCACCCCTGCCAGCCTGTATCCTCGTTTGCCCCCTCCACCGTCCAACCGTCTCCCCTACCGTAGCGTGCCTCAAGTAGCCCATTATGTCAGCAACCGGGCGCCCCCACCCGGACTCCGAGGCCTCCCCAGCGCGGTCCTGGGAATTGGTTGAACGGGACTCCGGCGACGACTTACGAGAACAGCGGGACGACGCTCTACACGAGTTCCCCGAGGGAACCTTCGAATACATGCTAGCCCAGCAATATGTGACCCAGTCCCTTCAGGCCGAGCCCTACCGGGAGCAACCATTGCCCGTAGAGTACCACCCATCCTACGGGACGCCCTCAGAGGACAGCCAACAATACGTCCGCGTCGAGCCCTCCACCCAGACCTTGACGGACGTAGTAGCTGGTGCGGACGCCGCTCTGGCCCCGAGCCGTAACCGTAACCGTTATCGCGATTCCGCCCGGACCCACGACTCCTCCCCGGACAGCCGTCATGAAACGTCATCGCACGGGACAACAGACGACCACAGGTCTCGCACTACCGACAGCCCGGCTCCACGGCATCGCTACGAGTCGCCTTATTACGACCAGGAAAAGCACGAGCTCCGGTACGCCGCCGCGGCGACCGCCATCCGCGTCCCAGTACGACCCGATACGCGGGACCACTCGCGGACCCCTACCGTTGCCCAGCCACACACCTTATCCAACTTCCCCTCGTCGGCATCCACCCACGTAACCGAATCCAAGCCCTCCGGCGATCCAGACGAGCCCGACAATGGGTCAGTGTCCTCGCTGGGTACGTTCCCCATGTTCTCGCGCGCGATGTATATCCAGCCCAATGGCCGGATACCCTTTGGGGCCGCCTGCTTCCTGTTTGGCTTTCTATTCTTCCCTTGCTGGTGGATCGGCAGCGTGTACCCGCGTCACTCCAAGGAGGAGGTGGATATAATATGGAAGCGGTACAACCGGTGGTTTGCCGCGTTCTCCCTTCTACTCTTGGCTGCCATCCTCGCCTGCGCTATCTGGTACGCCGTACACGATACGTAGTATATTCCATCTGTCCAACACCTCTTGATTATGCCGCTTTGGCCTCCGTCGCCCTCCTGCTGATCGAATGGGAGCGAGCAGCGTTGCCTCCCCCATGTACCATGCTATGCCATTCTCCAACTTCATTTCCCCGTCATTGCCCGCCCATAATTATTATTTTTCCATCTACTTCCCCTTCAATGATTGCACGCCTCCGCCATGTCCTTGTCTAAGGCCCGCTTATGTATCCACAGGGCCTTCAACCGCGTTCAATGACGAACGTGACGTTTTCGCTCACTCCTCGCGAACCACTTGTCTCTAACGTTTGTTAGATCGCATACCCATCACAGTCAATCTCAAACCCTCAGGCAAGCCCATTTTTTGTTCACCCCTTTGCTTGGTCGGTCGCCGGCCCCACATCAACCCGGTGGAAATGTCATCTCACCAAATCATCAATAAAGTTTCCAACGTTTGCAAACACTCGACACTGTTGACCCACTCTCCTAGTGCTAGCCAACGCCCTACCAGCTACACATCCTTCACTAGTAGCAGCAGCTGTTGTCCATGGCCCCTGGATTCGTCTTGGTTTGGTCTCTTTTAGAAGTTGGGTATTAAATTTACCTAGAGCTGATTGACTAACAAATAATGCCACCATGCAGGTGTTATGCTTCTCGCTACTGTCTCAAGTCTGTCCCGTACATCTGCGTAAAAAGCCGACCATCAACCACACAATAAAACTGCGCTTGGTTTTTTTTTTTTTGGTCCTACCATGACACTGGTAAAAAAACAACTAAAAACGACCACACTAGTCTAAACCCATCCCTCTTTTCTTGACGATGCCTTGTGTAACATGTTCAACTGTTGGTAAACGAAACGACCAGCTCACGAGCATGCTGCGCATTGGTTAAAGGATTGATGGTTGAATTCGTATTACCCTAGGGTCTCCCACCCATGCCTTTCACCATCCTCTCCTGTCCCTTTACCTTCCCCTTTCCACTTGCGCACTCTCTATCGTTTTATTTTATTTTCGGCACTACCGCAAGACCCCCACCCCCCCCCCCACCCACCTGCTGGTGGCCTTGACTAGGCAGTTATCGGAATGCGGTAGGAGACAGAAACGCGGGAGGTGCATTTAATATAAAAGGGCTAGCACCCCGGCCCTCTAGTAGCCACCTCACCTTCACTGTTTTGTCGAAGATTTTCCTTTGGACCTAGTGGCTCATTAAATTACCCTTTTTTAGTACCTATCCTTCGTAGTTATCTTATTGACCTTTCTGTACCGTACCCACCGTGTTAGCCAGTCCACCATGTGGGTCCAGTACTCCACCACTATTGCTGCCGCTACGGCCGTTGCAATCTGCCTTCCGCGCACTTTGCTGGCCAAGCCTAGTATTGGCGAAGGGGAGGATCGCGGGCTAGCCACACTACCGCCGGAGATCATGATGAATATTGTCACAATGCTCGACTGGAGCTCGGCACCCGAGTTCATCAAAATTTGCGAAGAACGTCAACCAACCGCCAAAGATATCGCCTCCGTGGTAGGTTTACTCACCTTCGGCCCTTTCTGACTGCGTTGATCGGATGAGAGTACCCCTTCGCCAGAGACTCCTCCCCCAGTTAGCTATTGGTATCATTAGACCCCCATAGCTGATGTCAACACCACTCGAAATCCCTACTAACAGCCACATCGTTTTACTTTCCTTACCGCACCTTACTTTCATCCTTCGGATCGCCATATATCCCTAGAACTTAAAGCTCATGGTCGAGTTCGCTGACGATAGTCACCGACAAATGAATCCTGATGACAGACAGGGATTTTATGTTAAAGAGCGTTGGCCTACGTTGGTCGAGCGCCACCCCAAGGATGCCGAGCTTGCCTACAAATTTTACAGGTACTTCGGGCTCGAGATCCTCGAGCGGGCTTCCATGGTCCTGCCAGGTCCCCTGGACAATACCTATCGTATACTGGACAACATCCAAGACTCCATTTTTTCATCAGGAACGGATTCCCAGTACTCCCTAAGAACCCCCGCTGAAGCCCGTCAAGCAATAGTTGAGGCGGTCGACAGTATTCCACTATCCCGGTACGCTCAGCCGAAGTTTATCAGTCTGACCACGATGGACCCGATCCACTTTGCCGCCAATTACCCCTGGTTGACTTCTGTCCCGAAACTGACCGCCGCTGAAATTATCAACGTGATCGCCGGCCTATTTCACGATCGTCTCGAGTTTTTTTACCGCGCCATCACGGAACACCTGGCATTCCATCCCTTAGATTTGACGGGTGAAAACCGGTTTAATTTAATAGGGCTGGTTCACAGCGCTTCGAAAGTATACGACGAGGTGGTCACCAAGATCATGTATGAAACGGTGTGGCGGCTCAGTAAGCAGAATCAATTCGGTAAGATGGCCGACGTTTTGGAGGCCTTACCGCAGTATCATTCGAAAAACGATAATGGAGGGATCGCTACTTACCGTCAAAGTGTTCAGCTCGCTTTGACTATCGCCGCTGACCAGGGTAACGAGGCCGCCGTGGAACGATTGGGTGATATTTATACCGTCCTATCTACTGAGCGTGAGTTCGTGACCCCCAAGCAAACGTTGGTGCGGTGCCTACTCAAGAACAAACTCCCACGGGCAGCGCAGGCCCTTGCGTCCGCTTGGTCGATGGTCCCGTCAGATGGTGAATCCCAACTGGTTCATCCTGGTGAGGACCCTTGTTACGAACACATGTTCGACACTCGACTCGTACGGTATTTTGAAGGCGGCCAGTTTGAAGTTATGGCGCTCCCGGAAGCCATGTGGCCAGCGAGGATGGAGGCCGAAAAGGGCGACTCCTTAGGGGTCTCACCGGTGTGGGAGGCGGGACTAGACGATAAAACAGTTGAGACAAGTGAATGCTACTCTTACTCCCAGAATCACCCGAGTCTTTCCCCCAGCCAGGCCGCAGCCTCGACTAGCAATATCGGTAACCAGCTAGTCAAACCCACCGGGTGGGACACAATGAGTGCGCTTACCAATGGGCAGCTACAGGGGGACACACGTAGTTCACATAGTGAAAGAGGCCCCGTTGAGCGGTCTGATTCTGGGATGTATTCTATGGGTGATGCATCTAGCTTCGAGTTCCCAGATTGGCTAGAGGAGGAGTTCGAAAATCAACCATCTTTCCTAGATAAGGAGGCCGAAAGACTGTTTGGGGCAAATCGCGGTATAGAGGGGCATGATGGTCGGGCGGTCCTCGAGTCGCCCACGGAGTCTGCTGTGGATGACACCCCGTCCATCCCCATTACTCCCACCACAACCACCACCACCGCCAGCCCGCAAAATGCATCTCGGCTGTCGGGGAGACTTCGCAGAGCCATGAGAAGGGTCAACCCGTTTAGCTCTTCACCAGGCCCCAACAATGAGATCTAGACGTAACGCTCGACAATTTATTCAAAAGGAACTTCATCATTTAGATTATTAGTAGTAAATATTTAGAATATAGAAGCGGAAAATGGAAATATATTTGCCCCTAATGCGGGTTGGGAGGCCGTTAAGGGTTGGAATAGTGACCCCAAACTGGCCGGCGGAAAGAGGGGACGAGAGACAAACTCGGTGGTAAGCATCAAATTAAGGAAAGGTTTAAGGTACTTTATGATGTATGGTTGCCTGGCAAAATACTAGCTGTGGCCAAGCCATTGCTTTGGCAGGGGTGCTAAGTTATTAATGCACTGGCCAAAGGATGATAGAAAACAAAGATATATAAAAAAAGAGGTAGGTTATGAATAATCCTGTATCCTAATCAATGTAAGGCATTAGACAAAAATAAAGGAAGACAGCCATCAAGAATTCATCAAAAAAATGGAAAACTACAATTGAAAGGCACAGTTACCCTGAGCCAGCTAGATAATCGTTTAGTGTCGCTCCCATCAGGTTCCGACGTAGCGAGGGAGTGGAGAGAAAGCAGTTTCGATCTCCGGCCTAGGACTTGGAGGAATCAATAAAGCCGTAACCGATTATTGCTGTTATTATTTATATTTTATAGGTAAAACTCAATCATCGAAGACATTTAAGCTGGAGTCCTCTTATCGCAGTGGTGCAGATAGGACCTTGGAGAGTCAACAATGTCGAGTCGATTGGTATATACCATTCCAAGATTGAACCATTTGTGGCCTCACAATCTGCTTTCTTTAAACCACCCATCATGTCTACTTTTCAAGCCCCCTTCCCCCACTCCACCCAAATTAACCAGGCGTGATGCACAGGTCCGCAATAACAATTACTATCTGGAGGGCTGCAAGGCAGATAATATTCTAAATGCTTTGACTTCCAAGCTGGACCCGGCTGCCCCTAGCCACTCTACTGTCTACAGGTGGTTGACTCGCTTTTGCACAGGTCACTACTCTTTTACAGGTGACCCTTATTCTGGCCGCCCATCAGATGACATTGGTGGATATTATGGGGACAAGATCCTGAGACAGCTGGAGGAGGACCCTCAACTTACTGCTGAGCAGCTGGCCTGAGCCTGCTATACTTCCCCTACTACCATGTACAGAGTCCTGTGCAGGGACCTGGGGTTGTACAGCTATTTCAGTTGCTGGGTCCCCCCCTTCAACCTCACCAATGACCTGCGCCACCAGCGGGTACGTTTTACCACCGAGTTCCTGGAGGAGTTCGACAGGGGCTAGTGACTATACTGCCGTATTCCATCGTTACAGGAGATGGGACATGGGTATACCTTTGTGATCCACCTGCTGGCTATTGTCGCTGGAGGTGGTGCCCTAAAGATGGCCCTGTCCCACCTGAGATCCATCAGGGCCATACCACACTCAAGGTAATGCTGACCATTGATTTTCATCACGTGTGGCCTATTAGACCAGAGTGTCAAGCCCCCCTTCCTCCCCCCCGGGGTCAAGGTCTCCACCAAACTCTATGTAGAGTACGGGCTGAAGCCCATGGTCCAGGCCTGAGCAGAGGCACGTTGAAGTTTGGACCGTCGCCTTCTACGACTTTACCGTGATAATGCACCACCACATTGCGCTGCAGCTACCCAGACCTACACTTCCACCGCTAAACTCAAACTTCTTTTTCCCCCTCCCTACTGTCCTGACCTGTCCCCCTGCGACGTCTGGCTGTTAAGGACTATCAAACAGCGGCTGAGGAGTAAGAAGTTCACTGCACTGGAGGCCAGTTGTGGACGCCTGGTAATCGGAGTTAGCCAGGCTCCAGCCACATGACTTGAGAGCCTGCTATGGTGGCTAGACAGAAAGGGCTCGCCGAGTGGTGCAGAGTGATGGTGGTTTTATTTAATAAACACCATTTGGCTTAGAAAATGGCAAACGTATCTATAGCATCTATATGTAGCGCCTCATGTATTTGTGGTTAAATTAGTCCGTGGTAAATGGTTGACAAACTACGGCGCACTAAAGATGATTGCTGTTCATTGTGCAACGGTACGGCATGGAAGCTGTCCAGCACAGGTACGTATTCAGTAGGAGGCTTCATCCGTTCCAGCGGCTCCGTCTACCCACCATCCTCGCTGCAACCCCATCCGTTCCTGTCCGCCAACGCCATCCTTATGACCCTCCTCCCTGTACACATACTAGTTTTCTTGCAGTATTTGTCAGCGCCAAGTTTTATCCGACTGTGGGGTCAGAGTGGCCGTCTCGAAACAGTACCACGCTAACTGGTGTCAACGCCGCCCTTGTAACACACAGGCACCAAGGGAGTGACGGATCACACTCACCTGCGGGGTTACCTAAAAATAACGCCGGCCGACCAAGCCGATCTCTACCCGTTGCAAATTCGGCGGGTAGGCTGTGAGGCTAACGGTGCCAAGGTGGCTGACCTGGAAGGCCCTTGGAAAAATAGCGAAACTCCCCCCTCTCAACTTCTCCCTTCCCGAGCCGCCCAATCCCCCCGGCTACCTACTGGCTCACAAGTAAGCAGGTCGGTGGCGTTGGTTGAGGGCAGGGTTAAGAAGGCCTACGCCACCACTAGTCTGGTCCAATGACCATCGTCATTGGCAACCCGACCGTCATCTTACTTTACGGCCACATCTTCAGTTTTATCTCAAGTGCACTCCACGCCTATGGGAAGATCGGCTCTAATACTGAAGCCAGGGGCCCCACATTTTTCGATGCGGCATATCCTTTACCCGCTCTGACATGATCGTGGCCCGTCTTAGGGGTGCCAAGGCAGCCCTTGGCCTCTTTGTATATAAGGCACCCAATGGGCAGGGGCTTGAAAGTCTCATGTATAATCAGTCATTTACGCTGCCCTATGTTGGTCACTCCCTCCTGGTCCAGCTCCCCTGTACCTCGGCTCTCATCCCCCCCTAGGTTCTGCAGTCCCTTTTCTATTTGTCTCGACTCGGCCCAGGCCCTTATGTGCTCATTTCCCCCACTTTTTCCAAGCGCTCTCCAACTGCCACGCCATTCCTCGGAATCGCACCCGGCCCGACCTGTTTACCACACACCGCACCCCTTCTCACTCACCCCGTGTCGTTCCGAAGTGACTCGCCGGCTTTCCTTACGTCGTGAGACTGGCACACTCCAAAGTCCTTGGGAGTAACCATTGACCTCACTTGCCCGCAATTTAGGCGCACTCGGTGGTAATACAAATAGACGCCACCCACTTCCCCTTGCCTATTCCAGTATCAGCTAAGCCACACTCGTTCACCGGCCACCTATATATCTGCACGCTGGCAGTATCTGACGCTGTCAAGTACCCCCTATTTCTGCTCTGCTGCAGTCGCTCCAAAGCGCAATGCGGCCGCGGTCCCAAATGCCGAGTCGTGATCCGGATGCTGACCCTTCTGTCACCCCCGGCGCGAACCTGACCGCACCAGCCCGACGACCTCAGGTCCAGTTTCGGCGGTCATTGCCACATATAACAGCCGAATCCTTGGCGCCACAGCCCCGGCCTGCCCACCACACGGTCCACGCCCACCATCGTCCGCATCTACCTCATCACCACTACCACCGTGGTCACCGTCATCATCTTCACCTCCCCCACCACCCGCGGCTGCCTCTCCCCCACCACCACGGCCGTTCCGTCTTCACCCCGCCCCAGCAAACCGAACCTGTCGAAACCCGACCGGGATACTTCGACCTATCGCCGCCTGGCGGGGCGGAGACCGAGCCTGCCTTACTGGGCTCACCAGGTCTGGGCGGTTCACACCCGTGGTCGCCACCACCCGGCCGGGGAGCTCTGCCGGGCCCACCGTTTCCCTCAGTGGAGCCATTACCACAGACATTGAATTCACAGGGAGTTGTGAGCGATGGCGCAGCAGGGGAGGCTTTGGGAATTACCGGCCTCACTCCACTTAGCTCACCGGTTGATCCCACTGAGGCCGTTCGATCCGAAAAGGCCACGCGGCAGGCTGACGAGTCCCGGGCCGACCCGATCAACACTCGCGTCGGAGAGACGGTTTACCCGAGTGGCGCTCCCGACAGTGTACAGATATCCATGAATGGTAACCCTATCGCCTCGGCAACCGACGACGACCCTGAGAAGCCCCACCACCACCACCACCATCGGCCAATAACGCCACACCTTTCCCACCCGTCTCTCCCCGGGCTGGCTCAGCACGAACCGGCCTGGTTCCACAAGCCGCCTGGCTACCTGGTACGCCTCAAGAACTTCGCATTCGCCGAGGTGAAATCCATAAGCGACCAACTGCACACTCCGGGCTCGCTGACCCAACTGGTCCGCGCCGTCCTGGTCTTCTCCCTGTCCACACTCTTAGTCCTGATTCACCCCATCGCCCAGTGGATGGGACCTTATGCATACCTCTTGCCGTTCTCCACCATCTTCCTGGCCACCGCCCCTACGTTCGGCGCCCACCTCGAGAGCATCGGTCTGGCTTATGCAGCCCTGGCCCTCGCGTTTGGGTACACTTGGTTGGGCCGGTTCGCGGCGCAGGAGTGTAACGAACACTTTCTCGCCAGTGGTGACCACGGCGGCCGTGCCATCCTCGCGGTCTGGTTGTTCCTAGGGGTGTTCTTCAGCAGTCTACTCCGTGTCCACGACAAGCGCTACTACATCCCCAGCATATTATTCGCCCTTCCGCTCGTCTTTTGCCTCACCAGTCAGGTCGACCGCACAACGGATTCCCTCGGTTACACTTGGAGTTTTGTCAAACCCCTCATCTTTGGTACCAGCTTCGCCGCCGTCGTGGCCGCCGCGTTTTTCCCCGTGTCGGCCACGTTCAACCTTGAAAAGTGTGTGCTGTTGGTCATGTGCCGGGTCATGAAGGTTCTCGACACGACCACCAAGTCATTTCTTCTGGAGGACGCCAATTCGCTCCTGACCGCCCAGGAGTTCAACGCCCAGATGGGCCAGGTACGCGCCGCCATGGCCGGACTCAAGCAGACGTTCTTGGAGGCCAAGTACGAAATTTCGTACTCGAACCACAAACCCGAGGATTTCGCGGCCATCCAGCTCACCCTGCTCAAGATCTCGCAGCACCTCGGGAGTATGACCCTCTCGGCCCAAAATGAACGGTTCCTGATCCATGCCCAGCACTTCCTGGCTAATGGTGGGACCGAGTCCTGCCTGCCAACCGCCAGCCCTCATGACACCGACGACTACTTTAGCGGCCACCACCACGACCCCGAGGCCCAGGGCTTCCCCACGTCGGCACTCGGGATGACTCGGGACGCCAGCCACCGTGCCAGCGGAGACCTGCCCGATTATTTACAGACGCCCCAGGAGGATTCGTCTCGCGCGCCCAGCATCGGCTCCGTCCGGACTGCGCTCTCGCACGTCCCTGACCACCCGCCGTCCGCCCGCCCCAGTGCCTTGGTCGTTACTAAGGAACTCGAGAAGGCCGACCGTGCGGTTTTCCTCCACTTGCTTCGTACCTTCGGCCCGTCCATCCACGAACTTTCCTATCTATGCGAACTGACCCTCGACCGTTGCGTGCACCAATTCATCAAGAACTGCCACCACCTGGCACAGTCCTCGGCGATGCCTAGGATGATTAACGAGGTGCCCACCAATCTCCTCATCCACAACTATTCGGTCATCGAGGCCCGCTACCAGAAGTATGGTACCGACCAATCGCGCGGGTTCCTGGCTAACCTCTACCATAAGGTGCTGAATTGGAAACGGACACCCGCTGAGTCGAAGGCCCAGGTGCCAGTGACCAAATCCCGTGCTACCGCAGCGGCCACAGTGCCCGCCAGTGGCACCCCCCACCCTTCCCGTCCGGGCAGTGTTGACGAGCCGTTTCATTCACTCCACAGTCGCAGACTGTCCCAGTTATTCACTCCGACCATGGATGCCGCGGTGCCACCCGCGCAGTCCCGTGCCGCCTCGATCGAATCGCGACTGTCGAGGGATGCCAGCGCTACCCGGGCAGCGTCACCATCGACTGTCCCCCCACGCCCGAGTGCCGATGGAACGGACCCGCTGGCATGTCCTATCCGTTCCAACGACCCGTTATCGGATCCAGACATGGCAGCATTCGTGCACCAAATCCAGTTGGCCATCGCCCGCTTCGATGCCCTCGAAATCAGTACCATAAGCAAGGCCTACCATGTCAACAACAATGTTGTGGACCGCAACCTGTCCTACTCGTCCTTGCGCGACGAACTGGTCTCCGACGCTTTCCAAGATTCGCAGCAGAACCTGGCCCTGATTGACTTTGAAGAACCCCGCGAGGAGGCCTTCCTAATCTTCTTTTTCCTCTTTAGTCTACGCGAGATTGCCGTCTTGCTATCCACCATGGTGTCCCAGATCCACGCCCTGCAGCTGTCCCGCTCGCGCAGTAAGCGTCTGTGGCTCCGGTGGAACAGCGACGTGCGCTGGCTGCTTGGCCTCGTCCGCCAGCGCGTGCGCCATGTTGCCAAGATTCCTGTGCGGGACTATGAGTCCGATGCCGGCGGCCACCGAACCCCAGGAGGCGGCACCAGAGCACGTGATCGGTCCACCCGGTCGCAACGCACCCCGCAGGAACGCCGGCGTCTCCGCCGTCAGGACCGAGACAAAGAGTTTGGTAAGCTTCCTCCCGGTCATCCAGAAGCTCGGAGCGGCAGTGCGCAATCGGCGACCAATGGGCCGATGGGGACGGTGACGGGAGTAACAGGAGCAAGCAGTCTGCGCCGGCGGGGCACCCCGGCTAGGCGCGGGGAGCTCTACCAAGATTACCAGGAGGCCGTGCGCCAGGTCTTTGATGAGAACATTGACGATACGGATTCAGAGACCGAGTCGAACTCACCTTACACCACGGAGGGTGAGAGTCAGAAGCCGCGTACGGTCAGAACCCCGGCCCCGGGCAACAGGTGGGCACGAGTTTGGCGGGCTGTGACTTTCGGATGGCTCGGCCGGCCTGCGACACCAGACTCGTCCCTATCGACGATGGCAAAATCCCCCGCCGCCCTGGAGGCTGCCCATCAACCGGTACTGACCGATGAATTCGTTGCGCCGACTATCCGTGTTAACTCGGCAACAACCGGCTCCATCCCTGCTTCTGATGCGTCATCCGACCCCTCAACGGAGGCCGCTGACCCTCCTCTGCAGCAGGAGCACCCCCGTTACCACCATGAGGGCCAAGGCTCTGGCCAAATCCGATTCGGCCAACTTCCTCGGCCTACACATTCGTACCGGTCTCTCCATCCCAACCCAAATGCCGGCCGCCGAACTACCGCGAGTCGGCGCCGTAGTATAGATACCGTCTCCAGCGAGGCGGACGGAACGGACAGTAGTGACCATGACGACCATTTTGAGACCCTGGAGTCCCTCGCTCGGCGCAACCGGCTCCGCCGCAGATCTAACGCATCTTTCCTCTCCGTTAATACGGCCGCGGCCTCGTCCCAGGGCACACTCCCGACGGCGCAGACCCGGTGGCGCCGGTTCCTGTATCGACTCTGGCTTCTCTCCCGCTGGCTGAAGAGTTACAAAGTCTTGTACTCGTTCAAGCTGGCGGTAGCCATCACCTTGATTTGCCTGCCAGCGTATTTTGACTCCTCTCTCACATTCTACTCTACGCAGCGCATGTCCTGGATGGCCATCACCACCACCATCGTGCTCAGCCCGACCATCGGCCGAACGCTAGTCATGTCCATTTACCGTGTCGTTGGCGTGGTCTACGCCAGTATCTGCTGCCTGATTGGCTGGTATATGACACAGCACAACGCGTACGGGCTCTTCTTCGTGGGCATGGTAACATCCATCCCTGGGTTCTACATTGTTATTTTCACGCCGCACAAGAGTGTGGGGTATCTTGCCGTCATCATTTTCGTCATTACCATCTACTCATTGTACACCAAAATCAGTGTCGACGATACGATCCTGACCCTCGTGTACAAACGCCTGTGGACCTCCGTTGCCGGCCTCCTCATCGCCTTGCTGGTCAACATCTGGCTCTGGCCGCGCATCGCCCGTGTAGAACTCCGCCGCTTTACCGCCTTTGGCCTTGACCAGCTCGGCACTATCTTCTCCAAACTCGTCGCCCGCCTCGTAATCCATCCGCTACTCAACCCGGAAAACAACTTTTTCAAGCTGTACCTTGAACACCTCCAGGATCCCGAGGCCGACGACGCCAACCATCTCTTACCCACATCAGCTGCTGGAGCTCCCCGGGCGCCCTCTGCCAATAATCTCCGACGGGAGTCGAACGATGACTACGCCGCCAGCCGCCATCACCTCGCTGTCCTGGGCACTAGCACTGTGGACCTCGATGACTTTGATAATTCAACGGCCAGCATCCACCGGACGCAGACGCGCCACCACTACCTCAGCCAACCTTCGCCGTCTCGGCCCCGAATGTCCAGCTCCCTGGCCTACGAGGCCATGCTCCGCAATGCCTCGGATACCGTACGATCCGGTGACAATCCCCTACGGGTAATCCATACTGCCCGGGCTGACCTGTCAGCCGCAGCGCCACCGGCCGGGGCTATACCGCAGGCTACGCCCCAAACGACCCGGCCCGCGTCCATCGCCGACATCTCATTCCATCCGTCACACGATGATGATATCGCCGAGGCCCCAAGATTCGGTGGTTCCTCAACCTCATATCAACAGGATAACGATGGGGAAGGCGGCGGGAACAATTCCATGAGCCATATCTTACCCTCGGCCATCGCCCGCGACAACCGCTATCCATTCTCCTCCTTCCCGCCGCCCGCCAACGTGCTAAAGGCGCATGCCAAGCTGAACGACGGGCTCAACAAGTCCATCCGTAAGATGCAGGACCTCCTGGTCCGGTCCAGGG
This sequence comes from Tieghemiomyces parasiticus, assembly GCA_027575765.1. Classification (NCBI taxonomy): domain Eukaryota; kingdom Fungi; phylum Kickxellomycota; class Dimargaritomycetes; order Dimargaritales; family Dimargaritaceae; genus Tieghemiomyces; species Tieghemiomyces parasiticus. Next base: position 9,575 of record JANBPT010000471.1, on the reverse strand, counting down.
TGATGCTCCAAGAAGCTCAACTCGAACCCCGGTTTCGGGGCCCGTTCCCGTTCCCGGCCTACACCGAAATCCTGGACCGCCTCCAAAACATCCTCGACCGCGTCATCTCTATGTCGGTCTCTACCAACTACATCTCGCCGCGTGTCCATAATGCCATTATTACACCGTTCAACCATCACGGCCGCCGCGATATGACCGCCGCCATCCTCATGAACTTTTACGCCCTGGCTGGGGCGCTGCGGAGTAAGACACCCCTACCGCCGTACCTACCCTCCGCCCGCGCCGCGCGACTGCGGCTGATCAACCAGATTCGCAGGCACCTCAAGGCCCACCAGCCATCGGCCAACTCGAGCCAGCTAACCGCTATCAATGGTGGTGGTTATGCTGGCGGAGGTCCAGGTACGCATCTCGAACCGCCATTTTATGCCGACCACCTAGATGACTGGACGTTTGATCATCCACGATCACGGCAGGCCCGAGGGCACGGCAGCGACACCCTCCGGCCGTCCCCATCCGTCGCCACGATAACTCCCACCGCCTCACAATCAGGACCGCCACGTCGCTCGCTGCAGAGTGATCGTGAATTTTCCCAGGGCAATGGCGGCGCCGACGAACGACCGTACCGTCGCACGCCCACCTGGTCCGCCGGTCATTTCCGCAACGCCAAAACCCACCGTTCCAGCAATCAATTGCCGTTGAGGCCCTATTCTACGGCCGACCTGACCGGGCACCTGGACAGTCTCAGTCGTCGGGGCCGCAGAGAATCAGCCGTTCGACACCGACAGCGACGCCGGGATCGGTACCAACCCAACCAACACTCGCACCTTGTCCCACTGGAGTGTATCAGTCATTCGGAGTCGGACTCCCACGATGATGTTCCCCACCATGGCAGTGATGGTGAGGACAGAGACATTGGCGACGACGAAGAGGAGGAGGAGGAAGCGGACGGTGGTGGGAGTAGCGGGGCTGGACTGTTTATGCGGCAAGACCGCTCAACCACGCAGCCCTCGCCTCGTCGATCGCCAGCCGTACCGCAGGGAGCAACGAAGGCCCCTGTCTCGACGACGTTTAAAGGGAAACCCCCCGCATCGACGGCTGCAATGAGCAATAACAACCATGCCCCACCGCCGTCACACATGCCCGTGCGCCGTCCGTCCCTGTACAACATGACAATCGGCCGGCCGGGGTACCTCCTGAGTACCTTCTACTGGTACGCCTACTCGGCCGCCATTGAGGAGGTGATCGAGGAGGTGGAGCATCTAGTTATCCTGGTCAAGTCGATCGTTGGTGAGAACGACGAACTACATGAGTTGCTGGACTTACCGGACTGGTGAGGTGGGATTAAATTTAAAGATGGGGAAAATAAATACAAAGGTTTGCAGAACCCCAGTACCAATTAATAACTTCAGCTGCGGGGGGGGGGAGGGGGTGCTCTAAATTCTTGCGATGTCTCTGAAGTCCTCTCCACCACACACAAACACACATACACAAACAGTGTCGCACGGCGCCCTACCACTTCGTCAACGGATGCTAGATACTTTAATATGGACATGTTACCTGCCAAAGGAATAGTATAAGGTTGAGAGGATAGCCCAATAAAAAAAAACACCCTAGTTTAATGAAACCAGGCAAGACAACCAAACTCAGACGACTGCTCCTGCTACTTCCTGGCCTTCTCACTCTGCCCCTGGAGTTGCAAGTGATGCAGCTCGGCGCCTTCGATGGCGTTCATAGTCGACCGCATCTTATTGACGGTTTCCTCCCACTCAGCAGTGGGCTCGGAGTCATACACAATGCCACCGCCGGCCTGGAGGTAGGCCACACCGTCCTTAAACACCATGGTCCGGATGGCGATGCAGGTATCCAGGTCACCAGAGAAGTCAAAGTGGCCCACCGCACCGGCGTAGACCCCACGCTTCTCGCCTTCGTACCCACGGATGAGCTGGAGAGCCCGGACCTTGGGGGCGCCGCTGACGGTACCGGCAGGGAAGATGGACCGGAACGCGTCGAACGGGGTGCAGTCGGCGCGGAGCGACCCGCTGACTTTGCTAACGATGTGCATCACGTTACTGTAGCGCTCGATTTGCATGAGCGAGTCAACCTTCACGGTCTTGGGCTGGCACACCCGGTTTACATCGTTGCGGCCCAGGTCAACGAGCATGACGTGTTCGGCCCGCTCCTTCTCATCAGAGAGGAGATCATCCGCCAGGGCCTGGTCTTCAGCGGGGGTCCGACCGCGCTTCCGGGTCCCCGCGATCGGGTGCGTGGTGACCACGCGGCGGTCGACCGACACAAGCATCTCTGGGGAGGCGCCAACCACCTGGAAGTCCCGAAGGTTGAGGTAGAACATGTATGGGACGGGACTGGTGGTGCGGATGTAGCGGTAGGCGTTGAACGGGTGCAGGTCGGTAGGCCGGGCCACCCGCTGGGACGGCACCGCCTGGAAGATATCGCCCTGGACGATGTTACGCTTGAGCTTCTCGACTATCCCTTCGTAACCGACTTGGCCCAGGTTGGACGTGGACGTATGGTGGCGACGGATCGGTGGCTGCGGCGGCAGCGGGGTATGGTCCTGCTGGAGGATGGAGACGGTTCGGGCGATCCGGGCGCAGGCCTGGTCGTAGAGGGCAGCCAGGTTGTTCGTCGCGGCCGCATCGTCAGTACGGATATGGGCCACTACTTTGGCTAGGTTGAACCGCCGGTCAAAAATCACCAGCTGGTCCATCATCATGAACACGCTCTCGGGAATTTCATGAGGGTCGCGCAGATCGTCGCCGTCACCGCCGTTGCTCTTATTGACGATGGCCGGTTCAAAATATTTGACGCAGTCGAAGGCGATGTAGCCTACCGCGCCGCCAGTAAACCGCGGGAGCCCCGGTACGGGCACGTACCGGATATGAGCCAGGCGATCCTGCACTACCAACAGGGGATCCCCTCCTGGGGTGGCCTCGTGGGGGCCCATTCGGATCACCTCGTACGGGTCGGTTCCGACAAACGAGTAGCGGCCCTTGTCATCGAGTTCGACGGCTGATTCGAGTAAAAATGAGTAGTCACTGGTCTGGGCCAGTTTCAGGTAAGCAGAGACCGGAGTGAGAAGATCGGCCGGGAGTTCCTGGTAGATCGGGATGGTATTGCCGCTGTGCTGCTGGAGCAGCTCGGTCACCTCCTCAAGAGTAGGTTTCAGCGTGTACTGAGAAGGGGGGGAATATTGTGGCAAGTCACGCATGATTTGGTGTGGTTAGTTTCGGATATGGAAGAAGCACGGCGAGTCACCACGAATGCCTGAAGGTGGGGCGGGCGTATCCGGGAAGCTTGTTTACTGCGGGTCCCAGTAAGCTGCAACCTTCCATGGTGGGACAGTTCGGTGTTGAGCACTCACCATTCTGGCTACGTGTTACAGGGACCGTGCGGCTTAGCACCGGGTTTTTCAATGGGCGTACGTGGTGAAGGACAGCCGGGTAATGGCTGCTTTCGCAGGACGGTAGAGGCGGAAAAAGGGACTAGTGTGGTCCAAAGTGAAAGCGTGGGGAGAAGGTACAAATGAGGCACATGTGGGGGCCTAGAGCCAGCGGAGGTGGTAATGGGCAAATTAAGAGAGGTGAAATGCAAAACTTAAAGTGTCAGGGCGAGGCGCTGAAGAGGCTGGTTAAAAATGAAGTGCGGGGCGTGTGGAAGAATATGGTGTTGGATCCTATCCAGCGACGAGTGAGAGAAGCTCGTATATGAGTCAGATAACTAGCCAAGTGGAGGGGGGGATGAGGTGAGTTACACTAATGGGATGGCCTCTACTGGTAAAATGGTCGGCTACAGTAATGTTCTAGGGGGAGGTGACTTACCCACCGGGTAAGATTTGATTCCAGTATGATTTTTGAATAACCACGTCGCATTCCCGGTTAAATTTGAGCTGGGCGGCCCACCGGTACTTTGGTTTCGAGCGGAATCAATTTATGTATCCAAAAGTTCACGAAAAGATGGCCCCCATGCACTGCCCCCTTCTGCATCCGGTTGGTACATGTACTGACGGACAAGCTCCAGCCAATGCCCCGCATAACCGGATACCAATACCTCGGGGCAAGATTCGTCCAGGGGGGGTGCTTTAATACGGCAATCGTCATCCAGGAGGAGGGTATTTCAAATGTATGGAATGAGTATTTGGATGATACGCCGCATGGAGTCCAGCGCACAGCAGTGAGAGAATATGAACCAGGTATGTAACCAAATTCGGGAAATGGAAGGGGGGGTAGATAAACGCTAGGCGAGAGAGTACGTATGGGCCTTTTATGCGAAACTCAAGCTATAGCGGTTTCGGAGGCTGTTGACGGGTGCATAACAGTGACGGCCTGGATTCACAGGCCGCCAAAGGGACCACACCCCTGGGCAACATGAGGGCACCAGGATCCATCCATGCTGCGGATCTTATCCGGTGAGAGCTGCTTACGTGCACTCCACGCTTTCTGCGTGGAACAAGCTTATGCAACCCATCCTCCTGAGCCATTGAAGGGCACCGGATCTAGAAAATCCAATGTGAGACTCGCCTTGTCATACAACTAACACTGGCGCGCCCACACTGGATCCGTTCAAAATGTCTACCAATATTCGCCGTAATACTGAGCAGTCTCGCCCCGAACCAACCTTCAGCATCGCTGCACTACCTAATATGCCGCAGTGCTTAGCGCCTCTATCGTCTCTTGGCACCTAAGCTGCCCTGGCATTTCAGCCACTTGGCCTCCTATGCCAGTGTGACCAACCCCATCCTGTCTGGGCTTGATAGCCGCACTGATATTAATGTTCGGCACACACAACGCAAAGCAGTGCATGGTCTGCATGGCCATCAGCTGGATTGCGAAATTCGATGCCACACCACTCCTGCGAACTTTTTTACCCTGGGATTCAACTGCTTCATCATCGCATATTCCTTCCATTGAGTAGAATCAGTCGCGTATCCTTACCTGCTCGACTGGACGTTGGCAGTGGCGCTCGTCGCTTTCCAGTGCGTTATGCTTGCATATTGGCCGTATACCTTATCGGTACGGCGCCCTAAAAATACCATGTTCCGTACAAAGACAGCTTCCGGGGCTACTTCACTATGACAGATGGCACTTCCGAAAGTGATCACAGTGTCTTCTCATATTCCAGACTTCCCTGTGTGCTAGTAATGGCAAAAGAGGACACCACAGGACATGCACCAAGATTAACCAATGCATTGGGGAAGACAAGGGAGGGAAAAAAATATATACGGTAGGCTATGGTCGGCTCACGAGTTGGGTTATGAAGAAGGTTTAAAAATTGGCGTTTGTAACGGAACAGGATGTTACGGGTCGTGTGAAAAGTGACCCAGTTGGTGTTTACTGGGCACGAGAAGTGGCACCAGTATTTTCTCGGGTTAGGGAATATTAAACCGCGACTGTGCACTAAAAAGTGCACACACGCTCAACACTGACAAACCAGTCCGGTGAGTCGGTGCAATGATGCAGGGATTGCAACAATAGAAAACCCAGACGATGATTGAAGCTGGCATGGTTGGTCCATGGAGGAAGGGATCTACGCGGGCTTCCCCAAGCTTCCTCATCGACATCGTAAGAGTGCTACTGGCCATCATGAACGCGGCGCGTGGTACAGGCCTCTCCCTGTCCAAGTCTGGCAAGCTGGTGCATGGGGTGGATGAGGGGTGCGGTCCCTGGGGAGACTTGACCGACGCCACTTCAACCCATCAGCACCGGCGTCGGCTCTGGAAAAAGGTAATGGACGGCGCCTTAGGGCGGTGATGGCTGCAGATTTGCAGTCGAAACGAGAAAGAGAATGACCAGCGGAGGTTAACCTGAAGGCGAGGCGGGGAGCCTGCTAAACCAGCCGGAAACTTACCAATCCCCTTTCCGGTGCAGTAGTGAGGCGACGACGTTGAGCTAAGGCGGTTTGTTGTCCACCTCGTCTCACCCCTCCACCTACGGTTAGCCTACCATTCCATTTGCTCATAATAGAAGACACGGGGTCAATCCGACCCTATTGAGAGAGTCCGAACAGCAAACCTTCGTGATTCCGTGCCATTTGCCCATCACAAACACTGATTACGCCGATGGGTTGCCTAAGTGCTGGATAGTTTAACGAGGCTGGATTCCCACTGCGGAAAATGGAAACTCACAACCTCCTCTGCTTTGATATGTCCAAAGGGAAATATAGACATTGCGTAGGCTGTCTCGTATCACCTGGTAAGGTGCGTTGTAGTGCAGGGTCGGCATATGGAAGAAACGACAGCTGAAGGTCTACTGCTTCAATTGTTTTCTAAGGTCACCTGCCACTACTGTCCCCGCGTTTACCACAAATCTTCATTTTGACCCCGCTCTACCTTCATCATCCGATGGGGCAGACATTTGGCATATATAAAGGCTGTCACCTCAGTCTCTCCTATACTCTAGTACGCCATATCCCAGCTCTCCGCATCATTCCAACGCCCATCACCTCCCCCCTTCTCTACACTCTGGTCCACCCGCTCGCTCGAATTGACTCCTCTTTTTTTCAAAGCCGTACGTATCAACGCATCGCCCGTGACAGTCCTACTAAAGCGCCCCACTCGAAGTAGCATGTTTATCCGCCAGCCTATCCGACCCTGGTCCAAACCGACTGCCCTGCACCTGTCACAACCCACCCGGCCGCTGCGACCTAACCTGCCCCAGCGGGACATCCGGGTTAGCACTGGTTCCGACTCCAATGCGAATGACACAGAGCTCGATACTTTGCTGCAACTATAAACGTTGAGATTATTAGTCGCCCCCCCACCCCTCTCGCCCGGCTCGATGCTGGGTGCTAGTTTTTTCCCATCTCACGTCTCCATCCGGCCCGCCGGTCGGTCGAACTTGCATTATCTCCCACCGTCGTTGCCCACCTCCATGACGCCATGCCTCCACTTCTTATATATACAACGTAGAAAAATAATATTGACAGGCGTAATAAAATTGTAGTGTAACCAGCAGGTAGTAGTTTAGATTGGGAGTTGCACCATCAAGCGATCGTACTAAAGATGTACGGTAGCCACCATACTGAGTGTTTAGTTATGGGCAAGGCTGGAATCCGCAAAAAGCCATGTGGTTTAGAGTGACTTGGTCAAACAGTCCAGTTATGGTCAACATGCGACCCCGAGTGAACCTGCGATTCGGCTAGGGGACTCACTAGTACCCGTCAGGCCCTGGTATCTAATGGACAGGGTCATCCGCTGATGGAGCGAGTCTGGGAAGGTATGCTACTTATGACTGTGAACCAACCTGCTGGATTTTTTCTGGTGTTTAATACGATCGACCTCTATCTGCGGTCCACACTATTGACGACCAATGTGCCAGGGCCCGGTGATCTGGCATGGTGGGAGGTGGATGCTGATGAAGCCGTCAAGTGTGGAACAGCAATACATTATCGGCTCTGACAGTTGCGTAACAGCGGAAACTGTAGATAGCGATTTACCGTTAAGCTAAAAGGTGTGGGCGATTGATAAATCTAAGCCCTTCAAGATAAACATCGGCTACAGCGTACCGTAGTCTGTTGTGGTCCACAGCTGTTTCGTCGATATGAAACCGATGAGGAGGTAGGGGCCCACAATAGGATTTAGAAACGGTGCGTTAATACCCGAACGAAATAATGCATCAGCTCAATTGGTTCGGAGTAAGGTGCGGTGCATGATTGGGATAGATTTGGTGGGAAATGTCGAACACACCTATTTTAGTTTCTAGACATTTAATTGTTGCAAAAGATGGCTTACAATTGCTCTCCATTGGTCAGTTAAGGGTCCGAGTTGTCCCTTTGGCCGAAGAGAAAACCGCTAGCCAGCACGAATTCCTTCGAACGTGGCCATATCTCCTCCAGGGGAACCAATGATTACTTTTAAGTCGGTGATGGATTACTGTTCGGATCGTTTTGGTTTCTTCAGGACCTAGGGATTCATTCAAAAGAGGGATTCCGGGGGGATCACCACACGCAGGATGACCGAGTCACCTACCTCAGCGGTGTAGCAGTTACGAACGTGATCAGCCTTTCTGCTATGCTATACACCCCTTCAAAATAGTATATTCTAAACCAGCAATTCGCCAAGTACCATTTGAACCCAAACATGGGTCTGTATATCGCACAGGCTCTTCACCAAGTTGTGAAACCTATAGGAGGTGCACGTCGTGGCTTGCGCTCGCGGCTGATGTGTGGTGATTGTAAACTAGTATTTTACTCTGTTGGGTCGGTAGTAAGGTGACTTAGGGACCCTTGTACCACCATATATACAGACTCCAGGTTGTCATGTCCGCTGCAGGACCTCCATTAGTCTTCGCTCTTCTCTCGATCCAATCCCTTGTAGGCGGGTTAATCGGAGATCGGTTGTAAAGAAACATAGAGTTGAAAGGGGGGCCTTCTTTAGCATTAATGCGTGATGTATGAAAAGCTACTGACTGGAAATACCTTCGATCAGTGAGGATGGCAGCTGTAAGCAGGAGCGGCTACACTTCTGTTGACACGCCACACCCAATGACAGTGGCCTTGCTGCGGCTTCAAGACAAGCCAGCCACTATTCAGTGTGACGTCGGATTTACGCTTATCAGAGTCTGGCGCCCAGATCAGCGGTTGGAATCATACGATGCATGGTGCGTTGGGTAGGGCGAACGCAACATCGATCCGAGCGGCTTTCTAGTTTCCAAAGCTGCCATCTTTCGCTCTTGTCCGTGGGTAACTCTGCGTTATGCTTAGCAGAGAACTAATAGACAGCACCGCACTCTTAGCCGCGGCGGATGTTTACGCCCTACGATTCATTGTGGCTTATCCCCCCCTACTTCTCAGCTGGGATGGAGTGGCGATCGACTGTCCATGGCATCCATATCGCCTTATACGGCAACCCCGCCATGATTCCCCTGATGCATTGATTGACGCACCTCCTGCCCTGTGAGGTTAGATAGGCAGTCAAGATTTTTCGATTACAATATTGGTTAGTAATAAGGTGTTGAGTCATAGCATCGTACGGTGGACGTGATCATACCTCGGCAACTAAGCCACCGCGCCGTAATCGTTAAAATTACAACCTTATGGGGCGACACTGTCCGAGTCGGAGTCTCTTGAGTGCGATGGGGCTTGGATTCGAGCGTCAGCACCGGATTTCACTTTCGCCTTTGGTTATTTAACCGTGGGCACCTTAAAAGTAGACGTGGGAGCTACCAACATGTCTTGCGCAGCCCGTAGCTGACCGGTCTGTACGCCTTGGCTATAAAATGATTCCAGTTCACACTTTGCATCTAAAAACACTCGGTTTTCTATCCTATATAACTAAAGAAGTATTCATCACCAGTAAAACTTCGATGGTCTTTACTTGCCATCATTGATTCATTGAATCGAATCACGTCGACCGCGATCTTACGTAACCACCTACCCGCCCACACCACCGTTGGATCAAGGAGCATGACCCCCACCCACAAGTGACTATCTGCCCCTCAGCCCTGTGCCTACCAGGGCTTCAATCACGTTACTTTTTGGGTTGGTAACGCTAAGCAGGCCGCCTCCTTCTACACCACCCGTCTCGGCTTCGAACCCCTCGCCTACCGTGGCCTCGAAACCGG
>JANBPT010000470.1:0-34521 GCA_027575765.1 Tieghemiomyces parasiticus | reverse complement strand
CCTCGGTAGTTGGGATGTACTGCTCCCACGCACCCACCTCATTCAGCCTGAACCGAGCACGCAGGATGTCATGGTGGCTGGCTAGTTGGACTAGAGCGTGGCCAATCTGCCCGAGGGTAACCGACGGATCCACACGCAGGGTGAAGGACTGGTTGAAGTGGTGCGGGTTGCGGAGCGGTTGGCTAAAGAACTGGTGCTGAATAGGGGTCAGCTCGACCGGGCCTTGCACTTGACGCTGATTTGCCTCGGCTGCGGCCTTGGCCAGTGGCGTCAGTTGGACGGCCAAGGCGCGGAGCTGACGGTATTTGTAGATAAGCGGCACAGTGATTCTCAACCCCAACTGTTGACATTTGGATACAAGCAGGATTGCTGAGATAGAGTCGCCACCGATACGGAAGAAGTCGTCAGTGGCCCCAATGCGCTCGGCTGATAGTGATAGGACGTGGCCCCAGGCCTCGCGCAGACGGAGTTCAAGTCCAGTGAAGTTGCTGGAATCAACTGGTAATGCCGCTGTAATGGGCGCAGTGAGGTCTGGCAGGGCCCTACGGTCGACCTTGCCATTGGTAGTCAGTGGGAGTTGAGTCACTGGGGCAACGTTATCGGGTACCATGAACTTAGCCAGGCGGTTACGAAGGTGGTCGAGAAGGGCCGAGATATCCACTGAATGTGGCTCCACGAACAGGACCAGGCGATCATTCCGCACCGCCGCCGCGGCGAGCCGAACGGTAGGAAAACTGGTGGCGGAGGTCTCGATCTCCTCAAGTTCGATACGATACCCGCGAAGCTTAACCTGATGATCTATGCGGCCCAACAGACCGACATGACCGTTGGACAACCAACGGGCCCGGTCGCCCGTCAGGTACACGAGGCCGGGACCAAACGGGTTGGGGATGAACCTCTGGGCGGTTAGTTCGGGTAGGTTGCAGTAGCCACGAGCCACACCCAAACCGCCGATGAGGAGCTGACCGGGTGTACCCACTGGGACCAAGTGCAGGTCGTCGTCGACAATATAGGCCAGGACGTTGCGCAAGGGCCGGCCTACGGTAATCATGTCGCCTATGCTAGGGACGGAGGTGAGGCTGATCACGGTTGTTTCGGTGGGACCATAGCCATTGACGAGGCCACAGTGTGAACTCCAGGAGTTAACCAGGCTTTGGTTGCAGGGCTCTCCACCGCAGATGATTCCACGGAGCAGTGGGAACTGCTCAGGACGCAGCTTGGCTAGAAATGACGGCGTGACACTAGCAGTATGGACACCTGCGAAGTCGCCAAGCAGGTCTGGACCAGGGAGCACCAGCGTTCCACCGTTGCATAGGGTTTTCATAGCGGACCATAAAATACCATCGAATCCGATGGACATGACCAAGAGGTCTCGCTGACCCGGCCCATAGAAGTCATTGAATGTAGGATCGACGGTGAAGGAAGCTATACTGCCGTGCTCAACCATGACACCTTTGGGCTGGCCGGTAGTGCCCGATGTGTATACGATATAGGCCAGATCCGTAGATTCAGAGTGGTGAGCAACGAACGGACAAGCGTTGTCTACGGTGCTCGGTAGAGCCTCGGCCACATTACTAACCAGCAGTTTGGGGCAATTGAGGTTACCCAGACGGCCCTGGGTTTCGTAGCCTACCAAGACCGTCGTCGCTCCACTGTTTTCGATAATGTAGCGGATACGCTCTTCGGGGTACTCCGGGTCAATGGGAACGTAGGCGGCGCCGGACTTGAGCACGGCAAACAGGGCTATTACAAACTCGATGGACTTGGACAGGAGGAGGGCGATACGAACCTCAGGCCGGGCTCCATGGTCGCGGATAAGCATCTGGGCCAGGGCGGAGGTCATCCGGTCAAACTCGGCGTAGGTGACGGTGCGGCCCTCCTGGTCAAGAGCGATACCGTCAGGGGTCCTACTCGCCCATTCACCGACCAGGAGGTGGACAGGGGTATTGACTGCATCAGGGTGACTGATGGTGCCGGCGAACTGCAGGAGGCGCTGGCGCTCAATCTCATCTACCCAGGCCACATCGACAATGGTTAAGTGTGCGAGCTGTTTGGGATGCACCATCGCCTCGGCCAATGCATGGACCACGATACTGAATTGGCGTCCGAGTTCCTGCACCGCTGCCTCGGCCACCTGGGACCGGTCGAAGGCCAGACGGACCTCTAGACTACCCGTGACCACCTGCCAGGAGATGACGAGGACGGCCCGAGTCATCGTCGCCAACATAGTAAGGGAAGCCTGTTCGACGCTGACACTAGACTTGTGGCTGGGGTCGAGGCCCGATGGGTTGCGCTCCCGAGACTGAGTAGACGAAAGGTTGGCGTAGCTAACTACGACGGTGTTGAGTTGGCCCTGGTCGCTAGCCTGTACCGGCCACTCCTGATGATGCAAAGGGTGATCGGAAGAAGAGGTCGGATGTCCGAGGGCCGAGGCAAGCTTGACACTGGGGTCAAGGTGCAGGCCACATACGGTGAGACTGTTGGCCGCGAGTTTAGGGTCCAGTTGTGGCGACGGGGCCTGGACATGGCCGAAAGCAACCTGTTTAGCACCGGTGTAGCGGGACAGGAGGATGCCCCAGGCCACCTTACAGAGTCTGTCGGAGTGGAGGTTGGTTGACAGGGGAGTCTCCGCCGAAACCTGGCCGTAACCCGGCTCAGGGTGAACGGGCTTGAGAAGGGGAACGGCAGTAGTCAGGGGAAGGCTATCCGCATTGCGGGTAGGAGCCGGACGCTTAGGGTCGACGACAGTCAGCATGGTTGCAAAAGGCTGGTGGCGAGCGGGTCGGTATGGGGTCGACAGGTATGACTATAATGGTAGGAATGATTATGGTGCTAACTAACAAAATGGCGAATATATAATTGTGGATTGGGAATCCGCATATAGACCAGACTTGCACAGTGATAGGCCTCAGAGGAGAGGTACTCTGGACCATGATATGCCTGGCCTTTTATACATCTATTTCAGTGGGAGAGGCCCACACCAATACCCAGCACTCCAATGCGGTGACAATTTTGACCGATCGTGCGCTTGCTTTGACGGACCTGAAGAGCAAGTGAATTGCTCACCTGGATCTAACCTGCATTCATGAAAATTTACCCCTGCGTGAAATATTCACCACCGTCCTGGTAATCCTTTCGCATCCCCCTAGTCAGCTGTGCTTTATATCGCCTACACGGCAATGAATTAGAGTCAACGTGGTGCCAAAAGGCATACCGGCGAGTCGGTATATTTCATATGGATTGAATCGGAGAATGAATGAACGCTTATTTACCGTCGTCGAAGTGCCGCAATAATTATTTCTGGCTGATTAGGCCGGTATACATTCATTGCATATACGATAATAGAAAAAGCTCCCAGTTGAGAAAATGGCCGTCCTAAAGGCCAGTCGAGTAGGGGCCCTACCGAGATGGGCGGCTGTAGGGTAGTAGTGAGTGAGTGGGGGTTGCGGGGCAGGCTAGTTAATAAGGGCGTTAGTGGGTGGGGTCGGACCCCAAGTGATTAAAGGAACGGTCAATATATGACTCGCCCGCAGCAAGGGGAAGCGGGGTTGTTAAGTAGTGTGAGGTGCCCATTGATTACCCCCAGACTTTCTAGTATATCCTTACCAGTACGTCCACATCTATCGATTTTATATTCGCCTCTGTGAGCTGCTCACGCTTTAACCGCTTGTTGCACCCATTCAGTCGATCGCTGCGACTGAGATGTCTCCGGAATGATGTTGAGATTAGACGACTTTCTCTCGGTATTTTAGGTGTACTCCCCTCCATCACAAAGGGCGTGCAGCCCGAAGGAGGGGCGATTGGCGAGAAGGCAGAGGTTAAAAGCCGATATACCGATTCGCCACAAAGGTTGGAGCTCTTCAAAGCCAACTCATGTCTATTGACGACTAAATCCACCACTTAGTACCGCTCGGCAGTCTCGGCCTAGCCAGCTGTCTAAGCTGGATCAGAAGTTTCTTGGCTGGAGCTTGCCATACTCCGATTGCCAGGTGTCGAAGTTCACATTCAGTGTGGCGAATAGCCTATTATTTAGCCACTGCTTCACATTTCTAAACAGCCTGGTAGTGTGATGGGCTAGATCAAGAAGACCGTTTGGAGGGGATGGAAGAGAGTTATCCCTGGAGCCGGTAATGTCAACGTAGGTGGCTGAGGCGCGATGTGGTGGTGCATCATTGTGATAGAGCCACGGGCGGATGCTGGGCCTAACTTTGACAATTCTGCGACAGAGCCTGAGACATGGACCTTACCCCACACCCTACGTTTTGACCAGGGGAGACCTTGACAACAGGGGGGAGCTGACCCTCAGGAGAAATTACTCACGTCGGATAATAATCATAAAGAAAGCTGCCAACATTGTGGTGGCTATAGCATGGCCCTGGCGGCTCTGGGTTCGGACAGGTCTAGCCTTAGGGAACCACCCCAGGCGATTAGAGCCGGCAGGCGGGTGGAAGGTCTACCCCCGAGTCCTGCCACCATTGACAATGGAGTCTGGCGGGTAGTCACTGGCCCCCATCAAATATTTTCAGGAAGTTGGTGGAAAAATGTACCTGCTGGTAGCACGGGTTTTAGATAAGGGCGTGGGGGGCCTAGCAGTTGAGGTATCTGCCAAACCCCAGGCCCCCGTGCAGGACATGACTCATGATCGTAGAAGTGCGGAAGGTATGGACCAGCCGCTCAGCTGTCTGTCTAGGGTTTTTTTTCTTATAGTCCCAGGACTATACCCCCGCCTGTATAGTCAACCACCGCTCTATGGCAGGCGGCTAAATCAGGGGTCATCTTCAAGGAGGTGGCTCCCCGTACTATAGCGAGCTGGTTACTCGTTGATGGTGGTGAGGCAAGGGCCCTGTATAATCCAGTTTGATAGCTGGTTTATAACTATACATTAGCTGCCTTGTTGTTCGTGGAATTATAATGGTACATAAGGACCCACGCTTCACGGTTGGTATATTTGGGCAGTTGTGAGGGATAGATCTTCAGAAGCGAATACCGTGGAGTGGTGGAAAGATAATAAAATGATTTGCTGCAACGTGTGGAACGGTCCGATTCCGCAGTTATCTATACCGTGCGGTCCTTCGCCTAAGCCTCTCTTGCCTTTCATCTACGGCACCGATACCTGGGGCCTCAAGCCATGCTTGTCGTGGAGATAATGGTGTACCTTTGTTATTTGCCCGTATCTATTGCTTCGGATCTGAAGGGACTGGGTGCCAAAGAAAATGAACCAGTGGTGGGCATTTCGGCGATGATCGGGCCTTACACGCTGGTTATTAGTGAAACACTGCGTGCTATTACCAGGAAAGCATCTGCCTGGTAGAGCCTTTCTCCTATGGGATATTGGTCACAGGCCCTAGGTCAAAAGTAGCGTGAGTGAAGTCGGAAGCATCAGAGTATGATTCTGTGTGGTGTTGGTAGGGAAAGCCCAGCCATTTCTGTACTTGCAACGCCCACTCCTTCACCGACGGCCAAGTAGTGAACCAAGAATCTACAATAACCTGCACGAGTATAAGGAAGGCTCTCGCTCTTGACCATGTCAACTCTCTCTCTTCCCTCGCATACGGATTTGTTACCGTACTCATATTCTCGTGGGTCGATCCCCATCTTTTTTATGCTCCATCTTCACATCATGTTCTGCCTTCCACCCCTCATATTCACTTAAAAACACTCATATTCAACACAACTGTGGGTACCACTGAATAGTGTTGGGTAGAGCTGGTGGTCCAGTGTAGGTCATATTCGCATCCAGCGGGTAGGTACCGCTTAGTCATCTTTTACCAACTGTTCTAAACGTTGGAGTCAGGCGACACTGGCGGTGCTAGAACATGGCCATATATTCAATACCCGGCAAGGTTGACTACGGCACATTGAATGATGTAGCCCATTTTCATTCGAACTTATACCGACACAACCCAGCATACTTGTGGTTGTCCGCCATTATTTCTACACCCCCCAACCCCCAATCCACACCCTGTCTAGATTAGTGGAAAGGTGACTTGGGTCCTCAGTTTCCATTGCCATTCCTGAGATGGTAAGCGAAAGTACGTTGGTTCAGACCAAACCGGGGCACCGGGCGCTACTGGCCCTTGTCATGGCACAGTGCACAAATGGCTAGCCCATTTCTACACGATCTACAGTTATCCTCATAGCATCCCTTCAGTTGGACAGCTTATCAGTCAGCACCAATGGCCTGGAGGCGGGTACAGCTCAGATCCCGGTGTTGGCGGTACCCTAACTAACCGCCAGGGTGCTGACCAGGGCCGGGCATACTTTCCCTAGCGCCGCGGCTACCGATCTCCGCTACCGCCTGAGAACACAGGCCACTTGTAATCTTAAGGGCCCCATGCACCTCAGCAGCGACCAACCCCGCCACCACCAGACTTGTTCATCGGCTGGGTCGCCGTCGGACTTGGCCAACGGCCAATGACAATCGACTGATAAGGCACTACACATGAGTAACGTGACTCGCTTTCCCAATTGTGACTCCCCGGCTACAGCCAGCCGCCGGCCATGACATTTCTCAAAGGGCTCGGTATCAACCTAGGACTGCCGGGGCAGCGGAGTACCCATCATCTGTCGACTGATCTCTTCAGTGGGGGGGGGGGCACGAGCTAGCCTATCAGGGTACCAAGCCTTAGGGCACTGCACCCCTCACTAATCGCTACGAGTAACGTGGGCATAAACCAGTGGTCCAAACCTGAATAGCAATGTCGGGTAAGTCTGACACGTTTCTCAGGGCGCCCTCGTTACGGTAATGGGACTGAGAAGTCTTTGGCGGCCACAATGGCCTACATTTCTGCCTTGATTATAAGATGTCTACCGGCTCTACCCGCTGACGCTGACCGAATTTGCGGCGACTAGTATTTGGGGATACCAGATGGAGGCTGTGTGTTGCCAAGCACTTCCCGCTGGAGACCGCGGTGACCGCCTGATGATCCGGACGTTTGAGGGTTTAGCCTAGAGGTTATCGAAGTCATTTTAGTAGAATGGATTGAAAGGAAAGGCCAAACTACTCAAGGGGATGGCCTTAATTTAGAATACACTTTTCATTGAGGTAAGAAATATTTAAATACTCAATGTACACTTGGCAACATCATTTTGCCGTAGGGCGACGGCTAGCATGTGGGAAGCCAAGTTGAGTGTCGTTTATGTACGGTTTGAAACAAAAAAGTAAAGAAACAGAAGGAAGGGCAAGTAAAATACAGTGCGTATAAGGCCAATTATCCGGCTAAGGTTGTGATACAGCACAAGACCAACGTAAAGCTAACTCAGTAACAAATACGTAAGTGAAGAGCTAGAAGAGAGGCACCCCCAGCGAAAATTCGCGCAGAAGGGCGAAACCCCCCCCCCAACAACTGCTCATAGCGAGGACGCATCGCAACGGACGAAAACAGGCAGTGATTGGGGGGGGGTCATCAGAAATCCTCGTCTTCGTCCCAGTTGATATGGGCGTCTGACTTGATCATGGCAGCGAGGTCCTCCACCACGGACTTGGATGGGGTAGAGGATGGAGGGGCTACTGTGGCATCCGGTACGGGTTTCGCCGATGTAATAGCCTTGGCTTTGGCCTGGGCTCGGACGCCGGGTGGGCGGTAGGCAGGGGCTTTACGGTCTGTAGGTGGACGCCGGGTAGTGGTGGGTGATTTAGCAGAGCTGGGGCCCGAAATGGCTGGTGGGCGAGCGTGGACGGATTCGGTCAGCTTAGGTAGGCGGGTAAGGGCAAGGTCAACGGCAGGCTTCTGTAGAAACGCGGTCGGTTGGTCCGCGGTTACCCCGCCCACTGCTGCGGAGGATGAAGCGAGATTAGATTCTGCCACCGGCGTGGAAGCTAAAGACTTGGTCGACTCAGGCGCTGACTTCAAGTGAACAGCTGCGAGTGTAGGGTTGGCCTCAACCTGGGCGGGTGTAACAGGGACAGCGGAAGTGAGTGGGTGTGAGGTTGAGGGTTTAAGCTCGGCCGATACTCTCCGCGGAACGGGCGATCGCGGCGAGGGTGGCTCGGCAGCGGCGGCCTGCCTTGAAACCGACTTCTCGCTGGTCGTTGTGCCTGAGGGTGGCGCCGCAGTTTCGCTGCGGACCTTGAGAGTGTCCCATTCGCGAGTTCCCTGGGCCTGGAGCTTACGCAGACGGTTCTGCTCCCGAGCGCTGTGATCGTAGAGTGGTGGTTGGGTAAGGCACATACTAAGTGAGAGACGTGTGGCGAGACGGCACCAATGGGGTCTCAGTCTACGTAACAAACGAATACTGTCCCTCAGCAGCTGATGGTAGTGTGGGCTTTCTTTCCTCCCAAAATTACATACCTTTGGTCTTCGTTGAAGGAGCCCAATTTAGGCGGGCCTGGTTTAGGGTCACCAGTTTCTGAAGGGGGTTTCCGTAGCCGGCGGTCCGACCGTGGTGTGGAGCGCTATTTCAATAATGGGAGGGTTGGGTAGAATGTAAATACATGCCGCCGCAGTTAGCCCATGACGGCACCATTGGATAAGGTCACCGGTGTATTTCCAGGGTGTGGCTCGTCCCACGATCGCCAGATTGACAGCGCCAACTTGGCTACTCACCTGTGACTTTGCCGCCGTTGGCGAACGCAGCCGGAATTCGGGTCGTTCAGAGAGTGGAGTCTGGTTGGCGCCTGGAGGCAGGGCGTAGATGGACTGTTCGAGGGCCGCGTTATTAGCGGGCGCGACGGGGCCGCGGCCGGTAGGGGAGCGGAGTTCGGCAGAGCCAATGATGCTGATGCTTCCAGCCTTTGTGGGGGTCCGGGTGCAGTCGTCACGCCGGTGGGGGTCCTTACGGCTTGAGCGCTGGCGAGACATGGAGGTCTGGGATCGGCGGGCAGAGCCGACGATGGACACCGAGGGACTCTCATCTCCTGTCGGTCGCGCGTGAATGGAGCCCTCGAGGCCTACGGAGCGACCCTGTGGGGTAGCTGGAGTAATGGGGCGATGGAGTTCGGGCATGGCGACGTGATGCAATGTGCACGGGCGGTAGCAGGCGTGAGGTCAGAACAACGGGATAGTCAAATGTGACCACCAAGTTTATAGGGGGGAGGGGTACAAGGGCACGTGGGGTTGTTTACGAACGGGATGTCCTGCAGTGGCAGGGGATGACGGGGGGGCGGTCACAACGCGTAGGCTAAACCTGTAGGATAATGAGAGTGGGGTTATAACCAAATGGTAGCAATTACGCACCATGAGTCCAATGGATCCTTTCTGCTATTACGAGGGCCAGTAGCCACTGAGATGGTCAGGCAAGAGTGGGGGGTGGGGGGTGTCTGCATCTGCACCGCTTCCCCCCTGAGCGTGTCACGGACGTGGCGTGCCTACGTAGATGGTACGATACCAGTGCCTAGTTAGAGTGGGCCACGAAGAGCGTACGGGTTAGGCTCGTCGCCATAGCTAATTGTACTTTCCTAACGTGCGACTTGGCCCCCACACCCTTGCGTAGCTGCCGCCCAGCTCCAATCACAACCTGGTAGAATTCCCCACGGTGGGGGGGGGGAGGGCTAGCTCTCTCGCTAGACCTCGCCCCTTGGCGGTTCGACGTGGAGCAAATAATCAACAAGTCCAGGCTTCCCGGTGTGTACCCACAGCCTCCTGTGTCAACACAGCCGAAGCTGACTTCATTCACACCACACCACCCGGCGCATCCCATTTCCTCCTACGCCTTACGCCAGTGGCTACCGTATCAGCCTACTTTGTTATTAATCAGCCCTTCTCCCTTAGCACCGACCCCTCTGTCTAACGTTACCTCCTATCCACACACACACACCGGGATCCCTGGCAACCCGCGCTATCCGACATTGCCCAGCACACCTTTTCTCTTTTCCAACACCATGACAATCGCCGGAGCGACCAAACCCGTCTCCACCGCTATCGGTGCGGGAAAACCGCCGCCCCTGCCTCCCACCACACCGCGGCGATCGCGTACGACCATGAGCGCGCCGCAGCAAACCCCGACACGGCCGGGTACCTACCGGCACACCCTTACCCCATCGGTATCACCACTACGCCTGGGTGCCAGCTGGCAGGACCGGCTGAAGCAGCAGTGCCTGGACCGCGTTCGCGGGGCACGCCTGGAACGTCAGAGCCGTAACCGAACCACCAACCGGGGTCTCTCGTCAAGCGACCCTCTCGATGATGACGATGATGAAGACAGCGAAAGTGAGAACGGGCCCACCGGAAGCCCGCCTGACGAGGACGCATGGTTGCAAAAGATTGTGCGAAGCGAGTGGGCTCAACTTCAGCGTGACCTCCAGGCACAATGGGAGGCTGAGAAACGGTCGGGGACACTTGTGGACGCGCACACGATGGATCCAGAATTTCTGGCCGAATTGGAGACCGAGTTGCGCGCTGAGGCCCGGTTCCAATCTGGCCACAGCCATGACGACGGGGAAGAGGCAGCTGCGGCGGCATACCAGGCTTCGGTGGAACAGTTTGAACAGGGTGACGTCGATTCGGCCGTTGCCCACCTGTACCGCCCTACAGAGACTGTCCTGACCCCGGGCAACACGCCCTGCCCGCAGTGCCGGTGCGATCAGGGTCTACAGATCATCTCACCTGCGGCCTGTCGGTGCACCCAGTGCGGCCTGGCCGTACCGGCCACCGTGTTTGACCGCCTGAATGTCGTGGCCCTCCACCATGCCCATTCGGGTTGCCCACGCAGTACCCCGGCGCTAACCTACCACCCGTCCGCAGGCTATCTGGCCCTCTGCGACGCCTGCGACTGCTACGAGGTGGTGGCCTGACCCCTCTTCCTACGATTCAACTTTTCATACTGCCTCCTCGCGCACAATTTGTACAATTGCATTCCCTCCCCCTTTCTCTTACCCGAGTTGCCCGCATTTCTTATCACGGCGGTCCCTAGTCGCTGCTAGGGTTCACCCTTTATAGGCGCAGCTCAATCAGACATTCACCCAGTCAGTAATGAAGCCAGATTTTGGTGAGGTTAGCCACCGCTATGGCATAAACGGGGATGCGCCCTTGTAGTGTTGATACGCATACCTCCTGTTATCACGGTTTCAGGGCACTGTTAATCGAATGTAGGGGCACTCACTGCAACATCAGGAAGGAATATGTGATGGTTGACCGCACGGGGAATGGACGTAGAGAGGGACACCAGCTGGGGCCGTGTAAGAGCTGCGCTGTCGACCTAAGACTTATCCAGCGGCGTGGGTGCCCACAATCTACTTATTGGGGAGGACACCAGGACTTCACTCCACAGCTGACCTGGGACTTCAGAACAGTACGCTTTCCACCGGACGATTACATCCCTGGAGACCTGGACTACAAGGCTACGGCGGCGCTTATCCCCCCCCCCCCCTGAGTTACGAACGCTGGGCTCCGCTGAAGCCCCTTTTCCCACTTCTCCTGGTTCAGCCTCCTCTCATACAACCCCCCCCCCCCTGGATCACCTTTCCCGATACGACACCCTCTGCTCCAGCCGAGAGAGCCCGGCGACTCACAGATTCCTGGCCTCTTTAATACTGTCTCCTGAATAGTCTAATCGCCCTTCGAGCACAGCCAGTGCTGAGTTGTGATGGGAGCAGAGCAACGGCCGCTCTCGGAGGCGAGCCCCATACCATTCCAGTGCGCTGTGTCGGTCGCCTCTCCGTTGCGCTTCTCTCCCAGTACCTACATTTTTTTCTCGATAGCCCTCTTCTCCCCTTAACCCGCTCCCAAACCTTCCTCGCCTGATCGCCATCACCTTCATCCCGTCGCTCATCCACTTTCCATGGGACACACACGGTCTTCGCTTGGTTAAATCTTCAGCACCTTCTCAACGTAACCTTTTGTATTCTTACTGCCCTCTTCACAATCCCTAAACTTACTCACGCCATGGCTGCCTCTGCCCACCCTAAGGTATGTCTTCGTTGTTTGCCTCCACCAGACGACGTGCCTGCTGGAGTGCTTACTACATCTGGCGAGCCACGACTTAAGGACATCCGCCGGGCCCATCTCAAGGGCTCAGGCCGCCCCGTTCGCCAGCGTGGATCCGCATCCCTGGCTCTGACGCCAACTCCTGCAGACACCCGCCGGCTCTCTCACATACCCTCCTGCCGTCATCTCCTGCCACCTTACCCACACTCAGATGAACCTCAACAACTACGTCGGGTTCGACACCGTCACCCGGCAGATTGAGCGCAAGTTCCTCAAGCGCGGTTTCAACTTTAATGTTATCCTAGTCGGTAAGTCCAACGGCCCTACCGCGGTTCGCTGGCAGTTGTATTCGTTACCAAAGCCCACTTGTCAGCTGGCCAATCGCCGCTCTTACTGGCCACTCACTAATTTCGTTGCCCGCCGCCCACCACACCCACCCCGCCCCTAATTTCCAGGCGAAACCGGTCTGGGAAAGTCCACCATGGTCAACACCATCTTCTCCGCTCACTTGATTGACAGCAAGGGCCGCAAGACCGCCACTGAGCCCTCCCGCAAGACCGTCGACATCACCCCGGTCACTCACCGTAAGTACCTTGAACGCGAGTGCTAGCTGCGTAGTCGCCGCGATGACCGGGCGTCAGCCATCGACAGAAGGAGGATGGTCCCCGTGACTGAACCCCCCGGGTCACCCACGGCCGCTACAAGATGCCTATCCTCGGCCAACTCTCACTTAGGTTGTAAACCCATCGCCACCCTACCTGGCCCCCCTATCGCCCCCCACCCTTACCCAGTGGTCGAGGAGAACAACGTCAAGATGCGCCTGACCATCGTGGATACTCCCGGCTACGCCGACCAGGTCAACAATGACCAGTGGTAAGTGTTCCTTGCTGACATACCCCCTTCCCTGGTCCGCGCCGTCTGGCTCGCTGGACAGCCTTGCCTCGTCTAACACCACTGCCTTCCCCTCCCTTCCTCGCCTCCTTAACCCAGCTGGCAGCCTATCATCAACTACATCACCGACCAGCACCGCTCCTACCTCGAGCGCGAGGCCTCGCCCTCCCGCGACCGTCTCATTCCGGACACCCGGGTGCACTGCTGCCTCTTCTTTATTTCCCCCAGCGGCCACTCGCTCAAGCCTTTGGACATTGAGGTCCTGCGCCACCTGACTCAGGTTGTCAACGTGGTGCCCGTGATCGCCAAGGCCGACTCGCTGACGCCCGAGGAGCGTGCGGCCTTCAAGCGCCGCATCAAGGACGAGCTTGCCTTCCACCGGATTAATGTGTACCCGTATGCCAGCGACGAGGATGACGCCGCCGACAAGGCCCTCCTTCAGACCGTCAAGGACCTGACCCCGTTCTCCGTGGTGGGTTCCGAGCAGACCTTCGAGGTGAACGGCCAGACCGTCCGTGGCCGCCGTCACCGCTGGGGCATCATCAACGTGGAGGACGAGACCCACTGCGACTTTATCCACCTCCGTGATTTCCTCACCCGTACCCATCTCCACGACCTTGTCGAGACCACCGCCCACATGCACTACGAGACCTTCCGTTACCAGTGCATGAGCAGCCCTGCTAACGCTAGCCCGGCCTCCAGCCATCCGGCCGCGCCCGTTGCCGAGGCCATGACGAACGGTGCCAACTAAGGTGTCCAATTGGTTTGATCGTGGCTACTTTCTAATGCAGATGGGGTGTTCCTGCATCCTGTGCCTTACCCTGCTGTTTTACGCCTTGTGTTTTTTTTTTCGTTATCGCTTTCACGCATCACTTTTACTCCTAACCGACACCGTCTTTTTTCTTTCTAGTTCTCTTTACGCTACCCCCCTTCCTCCTTCTCATTAACACACTCTCTTCACCTTCCCTAATATGAATTGATCCACCCCTCGCCTGATGTTCATCTGCCACCTGCGCGCTAGCTTGGCGCTTTCCCATCCCCGAATACCCGTGCCTAACTAAAAGGCACCACTGAGTAAAACAATCGCAACCCACCACACCATCATCATGTCAAACGATTTTGACCCTACGCCAAAGTTATATATTCCTTGCTTTTTTAAAGTCCTAAAAAACCGTTGGTATCTCTACATGATAACCAGAGTGAGGGAAACGAGGAGGGAGGGGGAGAAGGTATACACGACCTACAACTCATCATGTTTGGTTGCCTGGCTGGGCGCAGTCTTGTCGCCGAGGATACTGCGCAAGGCGATCTGGTCTTTGGCCGCGATAGTCTTGGGAAAGTCGACGGTATAGTGGACGTAGAGGTCGCCAGTGCCCTTAGCGGTGTCTGACTCGGAGTCGTAGTGGGGCATCCCCTGGCCTACAATCTTTTGGACGTGACCGGGTGGAGTCACGGTGGACCGCCGGAGGGGCACCACGGTCTTCCCATCAAGGTGGGTAAAGGACTCATCGAATCCCACGAGCGCCTGGAGGAGGCTGATGGTGTACTTCAAGTGGAGGTCACTGCCCTCGCGGGCGAGGGTCGGGTGCGGAGCGGTACGCACGATGAATACCACGCTTCCAGGGACGTCCCAGTCGGGACTCTGGTCGGCCATACGCTCAAAGGGAATGCGGTGACCGTCGGGCATACCTGATACCACGGGAATGGTGAGCATCTCGTTGGACCGCTGGACCTTGTGGCCCTGACAAGTCTTGCACTGGGTCTTGACCACCTGGCCCGTCCCACTGCACGCGTCGCAAGTCGTATGGACGGACTGGACGAACCCCGGCGCAATCATTTGCTGCATCACGCGCACGCCACGGCCCTGACACGTTGTGCAGGTCGTCACATCGTCGGGGTCCTCGGCACCCGATCCGTGGCAGTGGTCGCAGAGCACCTGGCGGGAAATTTCCATCTCCATGGTCTGGCCCACGAATAGTTCGGCGAGGGTTACGTCAAGCGGGAGGGCGAACGACGGACCACGGGTTTCCTGCTTTTGATGGCCATGGCCACCGCCGCCGCCGCCGCCGAAGAACTGGGCAAAGATATCGAAGGGATCGCCGCCGTGGAAACCACCACCGCCGCCGCTGCCGTTCTTGAGGCCGTCTTCACCGAAACGGTCGTAGGTCGCCCGGGATTCTTCGTCGCTAAGCACGCCATATGCCTCAGAGAGCTCGGCAAACTTGGCTGTGGCCGCATCATCACCGGGATTCTTGTCCGGGTGGTGCAGTTTCGACAACGTGCGATACGCCTTCTTGATGTCCGCTATAGAGGCCTGGCGGTCCACGCCGAGGATCTTGTAAAAGTCCCGGGAGGCCGAAACGACAACGAGGAAGAGGGCGAAAGCTACGAGCCAGAAGCCCGCAGTTGGGCGTGACCGATGCGAAAAGAGCAAGACCATGCCAAAAAGAGAGGTTATATGTGTGTGTAGGTGTGGGTGTGTGTGTGAGGTGGCAAATATAAGGAGGACGATGAGGCCGAGATGAGCCAGGACAAACTTTTGGTAAGCGGCGTAGGGTAAGGGACTAGCGGCCCGACGAGGTAGTCGGCGAAGATGGGTTGGATGCGGTGGAGCGTCAAGGCGGAGGCGCTGACAGATGGGACCAGAGGATGAGGAACGTCAAGACCGAGGCCGGGGATTCGTACAGTGCAGTAACTATAAACGACTCACAGTAGACGGTTCTTATAGTGAAACGAAAAGTGATGAGCGTACCAAGTATATGACCGACCCGGTGCCCCCCCCACCCACTATCCAAATGGTGACGGGGGGTAGGTACTGTACACTCCCGCATCATTTTTCTCTGCTGGTGCCGCAAGGGCTTTACGGACCCTGCCCAAGCGCACCCGGCAGGTGCCAGTTCAGCGCAGGTGGTAGGAGGCACGGAGGTTCGTGTAGCGTCACACATTGGAAGCCAAAGGACGCAACGTGCTCTGTCTTCATTCGCGGAGCAACAAGTGCGGAGCACCTAACCATGAAGGCCACAGGATTGTAGCTAGTAGTGGACAATCCTGCCCTTCCTTGGTACACCACTGATAGGACAACATCCCTTTTCTTCCCCATCTCCACAGCACATGTAATGTAATCGGGGGCCGTGGCCAAACGGGACGGCTGCTGTGCGGACCAAAACCTTGTTGACCAAGCGATAGACCAAAGGCATTAAAGCCTGAAGCAATAAATGTATTTTAAGCCTGCCAGATGATGCGAAGTATGCAAGGGTAGAGAAAAATATGACGAGGAAAAAGAGCCACGTTGCCGCTAAACACTATACTACCGTCGAGGCCCCCGGTGTGGTCCAAGAAAGTTCTCTGCTCACGCCAGGCTGCTGGTCCCAGGGTAGGCGCACACCACTGCTTCATTTACCTCCTGGCACACGGTCCCGGGACCGCATTCGAACCCGACCCACTTTCCGTGATCGCATTTGTCAAACTGGGGGCCGTTAGTGCCGCGGCAGCGAAAGTAGCCGTCAGCGCACTGGCCCTCACCAACGGGGCTGCTCTCACTCGACGCGGAGACCACAGTCTGCGAGGGATTAGCACTCACACTGCTGCCACCGGCTCCAACACCCATGTCGCCTGCGGGACAGTAGCATCTACAATTACTGTAATAACCACCACCACTCGCCCCGCCCGTACCGGCACCGACGCTCCCGCTGCTGGCCGTGGTGAAAGACGGAGTGGGCGACAGGATGATAGCCGTGGTGGACCCGACCGTCTGCGAACCACAGAGGGTTAGGGCGCCTATCGGAGTCGGATGGTAAGAGGGGGCCGCTACGGCAGTCGGGGAGCTCATCAACGAGGGAAGGGGGACAATCGGGTAGACGGCCGCCGGGGTTGCAGATAGAGGCCCGACCGTCGAATGACTCGGCACTGAGATGGCCGTCCCCACGGACGGGGTCGGAGACGCCATGCCCGCGGTGAATTTGGTGGTGGTACTGATGGCGGTGGTGGTACTCATAGGGGCTATGGGGGAGCCACCTCCCGCACCGCCAGTAGCAGTAGCGTTGCTTCCACCCGTAGTGGGGCTCGTCACGCGCGAAACCGTCGTCGTCGTACCCACAGTGACGGTGCTCATCTCGTTATCCGGGCCCACGATGGTGGTGCTGGTCACGACACCACCACCACCATCCGTAGGCGATAGGGTCGGGGTAGCCTGCTCACCCAGCTCGGGGCCGCTGATCGACACCATGACGGTCGGTTCGATACCGTTGACCGGGGACAAGCCGACAATTGACAGAGTCACGCTGGCGCGCGGGTCATGTGCAGCGGCCGCGAGTCCAGCCACCAGGACAGGGAGGACAAGAACTGACTTGAACATGCCTGAAGTAAGGACGAGGAGGACACGGGCCAGTCAGTCGGTCGGTAGGTCGGTTGATTGGGTTGACGAATTGGCTAAAATCAGAGCAGTTGTACAGCTAGGAGGTTGGTAGGGGTAAGACAGTGGTGACTAGAAGATATTCTGCGGCTCTCCCTGGGCACGACACAGGGACTGCTTTATATAAAGCAGTCCCGATAGAAGGCACGGGGGTGGTAGGACGAACCGGGTAGCGGCGGCTGTGAGCAACGGGGATCCCCCTCCTCGGCGCTTGGTGGCCTTTACTGAGCCTACCGTGCATACTAAGCCGGTAGTATCCCGTGAGGCGGAAGGGAGGAGGGGGATAGCGAGCTTAAGTGGCCTGCGTTCTCGGCATCGGTGACTCCGTCCAGAGTCTCGAAGCCTACGCGAGAAACCAAGGCGGTCCAGATGTGGTGTAGGAGGGAGAGAGGGCGGGATCGAGAAGAGAAGTGGCAAATGGGCCCAACGTCACTTCGCTGCCGGTGGCCATTGTACCTGCCAAACTAACTACCCCCAGGCCGATGGCGGGAGCTAGGGCTGTGTCGCATTTTTCTCCATACCGGTATGTCTCACGTCACACAACAGGTAGACCATGGTCGTGCCTATTTAGCAACGGTCGGACCAGACCAACCCTCGCAGTTATTTCATCGACTGTGGTGATCGCATTCATTATTCCCCGCATTAAATCTATTACTGTAAAAGTAAATGAAATGTCTAGAACTTGAATACATTTATTAAATAGTTGCGTACGTGCGGAGGGGGGGAGAGAGATCACCCCGGAGACGCACACAGTATAAAAATAATGAAGGAAACATGATAGGTTCGATGGAACATACCGATTTGCGTGGTATCAGCCAAGGTGAGCCTAACTTGACATTGCCCCTCCCCCTACCCACGCGCGGCGGGGGGGGGGAAGGGGAGGAGGGTCATCACGTCTCCTGCGACCCTTCGTCAGACTCCTCAACCTTGATCTCGTTTTCCCGGAGTACCTTCACAATACGAGTCAGAAACAGGGGGCCGTCATTGCAGTCGAACCGCCGCGATTCTTTGGTGAGCCAGTGGGGCATACTACCCACACTTGCGTTGGGATCGATGTGCGGGTGCAAAGCGTCACTGACGAATCGGTAAACCATGGTGTCCTGTTCGTCCTGTGGGAAGGTCAGCGTATAGGTGAGCGTTCGGAGGCGGTTGGTCTGGGTACATGTAAACTCGAGATCGACTCCTTCCGCACGCGGTTGGGCCGACCGGTTCAATGATGCCGTATCGGGTTCGCGGGTGGGGGAGGTTGCTACTGCTGCTGCTGCGGTAAGCCCCGGGGGCTTCCGGTCCTCGTTCCCCTCGCCCTCGAACTTGTGGCCACCATTGCCCTCACCCTCGGCATCGGTCTCATAGTCGGGCTCCACGGTAGCCACCTCGACCACCTTGACCCCGGTCAGTGCGTAGTAGAGGTCAAGGTGGGCCGGCGTGGCCAACGGCGGAAGGTAGGCTGTCGTCTCCGCGGCGGCGGCAGTCGGGGCGGCTACGGCCGGCGGCTTGACTTCGGAGGCCGCCAGCTCGGCAGCCCGTTGGGCCTGACCCAGCTTCTTGTGTAGAGCCAACCGCTCGTAGTCCCAAGTGTCCTTGGCCTCATCGGCCGCTCGCCGAAGGGCCGTGAGTTCCGCCTGCCACGCCTTACGGTCCTCCACCCATTGCTGCTGTTCCTGGTCGTTGGCCTTTCGGATCTCGGTGAGCTCCGCTTGCCACGACGCACCATCCTCGGTCCGGCGCTGCCGCAGGATACCCAGCTCCCGGTTGGCTTTTGCTAGTTGTTCTTCTAATTGCGCCGTCTGGAGTTCCAGGGCGCGGAGCCGCTGGGTGGCCCGGGCTAGTTCCGCGCGTGAAGCCGCCGAGGGTGGGGTCGGGGACTCGGACCGGATCGACACGGCTGCTAGCTTCTCCCTGTACTCCTTGAGTAGCCGCTCAGGCTCGGTGATCCGGAGACTAGCAAGTTCGTTGTAGCGTTTTTCATAGTCGATGACGTGCTGGGCGGCCTGGAAACGCAATACGTATTGGAGATTGGGGCGGTGGTGGTGGAGGACAGGAACGGGGTGAGTAAGTAGAGTCAGGGTGACTATGACGTAAGTTAATACCGAATGCGGAGTAGTGCCGGCCGATCCACCTTGCACTTACCTTGCGTGCGGTAGGATCCTGGCACCGGCACTTCAGTGCGGCGTCTGCGTTGCGTAAGGAAAAGAATACATAGCCAAGAGAGTATAGTTAGAAACGAACGAAAAAAACAACAACCGGGGAAATCGGCTTAGGTTAGGCGATACGTGCTATTGCTGATACACTCGGTATTAAATGACCCCAGCTAGCCGCTGTAACCTAAAGTGGCGAGAATTGGGAAACTAAAAGGCAAATCACTCAAAGCCTACCTCCGATTTCAGGCGGTGGCGAGGACTCGGACCCTGGTCGGCGCGGCGTGGGCTGGGCAAGGAGATCCGAGACGGTACGGCGGCGCGGGGGGAGCGGCGTAGGCGGTTCATCACGGACAGGGGCCGATTCTTCGCGTGGGGATGTGGCCACAGGCACCTGGTAATCCACCGCTCGTGACTTTCTTCGGACCGGTGACTTGGCGGCGGGGGCCTTATCGATGGGCGCAGGGGTCGGTTTGGCCGGCGAAGCTGGTGACCCTGGGTTTGTCTGGGCAGCGGCGGCAGTGACGACAGCGGCTTTAGAGTGTGAACCAGATGCCTGCTTGGTTTTGGTCGCAATTGTAGGTGACGGATTGATGACCGCCTCGGCCTTACACGGTAGATGCGGGACGGTGGGCGAGGACGAGGGCGAAGGGCCAGCCGCCAGACTCACGAGGCAAGCGTCAATGGACCGACGGAGGCGTTTGCGGCGGGCGGTGCTAGTAGTATCGGAAGCACCGGCGAAGTTGGCAGCCATGGCCGTGGCGACGCGACCCCCTGACAAGGGGACAAAATCATCCCAAGTGGCAAAGTTCAGATTACTCTTTACTGGTTCGACCTCGACTTCGGACACGGACGATTGACTGGCGGGCAAACCTCGCTGCTGGGCTGACGACGACGACGACAATGGAATCCCAGACCGCCCCCTTTCCTCCGCATCATCTGTTTCGTCTTCTTCCTCCTCCACCTCCTCCACCGGCACCGTCACTGTTGCCACGGGTGGTTTACTGGTAGATTTCCGCTTGGCTGCCTGGAGGGCTGATGGCTGTGGGGAGGGGGCGGTAACATCATTCCGGGAGGACTCGTTAGTGTCGTCGTCGAGTCCGCTTCTCCTGTTCCTCCTACTCCTCCTCCCACTTCCATAACTCTGGTCCGATGACGGAGATGTCGAACGGGCGATGGACGACAGAGGCCGAGGCCTGGCTATTCGCCAGGAGGTCGTCATATCCCCCACCTCGTCAACCCTTTCACCTTCGCCTAGCCCATCGTCATTTCTACTACCGGTGCCAGCCGGCATCACCATATTGTCGATACTATCATCCGAATCCACAAAGTCGGGCGAGAAAAACTCCGTCGCGACTGGCCTATGGACCTTGCGGGGTCGAGGCTGAGGTGAATTTGCAGGGTCGACTACCTTATGAATATTATAGCCGCGCTTCTTGCGAATGGTCGGGACGGCCGCTTGGGCCATCCGCTTGCTAGGCTTGGACGGCGGCCTCTCCGGCGCTTTCTCCGCCCGGGTGGATGAGGAGGGCCGATCCGGACTGGACGCATAGGACCCGTCGGAGATCGTCTGGCCGTCGTTCGCGGCGTCCTTGCGTTTGGACCGGGATGATTTGTCGGTGACTAACATAATGCGAAGAATTCGAAGAACGGCGGTGCCAAAAGACGTTAGGGGTAGCCGAATGCCAATCGCATGGGACGACCGTAATTGCCGTTTGTTTTGTACTTACGGTACCTGTGCATGCCCCCCCCTTCAGGGTACCCTTGCACGTGACTTTCCTGCTGGATCGCAATGTTGTTTCCCTCTTTCTCCTCAAGCCCAAGGTTTTGGGAACGTTGGCCCACCACAAGCCCTCCTAAACACAACAGCCGACATTCCAATACACTTATCGCCTATTCTGTTCAATATCCCTAGACCCTCTGCCGGTCAAAATATACCCTGCTTGCGCACAAGTCCAACCTGGACCTAGGTACGGCTCTTTGACGCGCTTTACTGTAGGCCTGTAGATGTGAGCCATCTACGCGTTCGTTGCCGGGAACGAATTGTCTACCATAACAGTATGCAGCTCCTGCCCTAATGATTCCGGCTCCGACAACTGAGCCTACTTTTGGGGATTACCTCATTTAATTAATTATTTTGAAGGCTTACAGGTCATAAATGCCATACGAGTTGTCAAGTGGTACGAGGGAGGGGATTAGCAGGCATATGGTGGAGAGATGGCCGATGCGACACGCTGACATCCCTATCAGGGGTCCAGGGGATGTTAACCGGACTCTATATTGTTTAGCCAAACAATGAACGGCCTACCAGTGTCCCATGAAACCGGGAACGGTTAGCATTTTGGAACTCCAGGTCGCTCATTTGGTCAAGCGGCGCGTTGCGAAATGGATAGTGCTTCATGCCCTGTCGTTGGCTCTTCAAGGTAAGTAGGGTTTAACGACCAGTCCCTGGGATAGCGACACGTCTGGCCAGTGTAAACGGTACTTTGTTTACGTGTGACCTTTAAGGGCCATAGCGCTCAGGATATAATTGAGAATGTCGTCACGGGCCTCCATCTCCGCAGGGACTTTGTAGCACTATAATGAGCCAGAACAATGTGATATATATCAATGGTTAGAGAGAGAGAGAGAGAGAGAGAGGGAAGGATGGTATCCATCAATTTAGGTAGTTGGTCGGGTGAATAAGCTGGCGAGTAGCGTTCGTTGGTTGCAACCGACCAAGCCACCACCATTGCGATCAGAGAGCAGCCCCAGGCATGTTGTGGGTGCCTAATTAAATCCAGAGGCACGCAAGTGTGACTTACCTTGCGAATGGCTGAGACGTTACTGATCGACTCCAACTCGGTAATGGCGACGGGTCGACCTTTGAGCGCCCGCTCCGTATCGGCGGTGAACTAACAAACATCGAGATAACCAACAGAGTGTGCATTCCGATTAGAACCGGCTGAAGAGAGCGGTAAGGTATGTCGGGTTGTTGGCCGCGGATTGTCGTCAGACCTAAGGGACCAGTACAATTCACCGTAATCCACTGAGTTGTTACTTACAGAGTCGGCGTTACCACCTAGGCGCACAGCAACGACGGTGGTGGTCGCTGGCGTGAGTCCGAACCGCGTGAAGGCCTCCCGGATCTACGAGTACGTAATCCAGAGGGTATAAAGGTCGAATGGGCGAGACCATTGAATTACGAGGGGGTGAAGGATTAGGCCCGGAAATACCAGTCTGGCTCGCCGGCCGGTCTTGATCAGTGTGATTTGGGTTTGGTACGCTGACATCAAGACCTACATTGTTGTTGGCAGACAAGTTGTATACAATCTCTGACAGGACGCTATTCGTTCGTAGACGGTCTTCCTGCTCGGCCTGGGCAGCACGGTGGGTAGCAGTCAAGAGCTGATAGGGGTCTAGTATCTATTGAAGAGGGAGGTGACGTGCGTTAGGCGGTGCGTTGGTCAGAGGCAAGATATGATTGTGTTGGCTTCAGGGTTAGCGGGGGCAAGTTGGTATGGCGGGGAAGGGGGAGGCGCCTCGCCTTTTTAGTTCGCATAAGCAGGGTCGGCGTGACCGCTGGTGCGGCGGCCCCTCACGGTTTGCAGGGGTCTAGAAAAACAGTTGAGCGGATATCTTTTATAGTTAGCCTGATTCAGCGTAAGCCAGTGATCACGTACCATGCACGCATTAACCAGGGCAAGGTTGAGGGACGTGTCTCGGGCGACTAGCCGCTGGTTGAGCTCGGTCACATTGGTCACATCAGTCCACAGGGCTAGATGGACTGAGCGCGGGTCGTCGGTCGCAGCGAGAGGGTAGCTGACGGAGAAGCTCATGGATGCGGGATCGAACGGGTCGGAGTGGGGCTCGTGCTAGCGGTATTGAAGCGGTGAAAATGTAGACTAAAAGCTAAAGGAGTGGCCACACCGGGTGGGGATGGAAGGGTATGGAATGCCGTGCCTTGAGATCGGTACTTTGTTGGGCGGGGCTTACCCGCGGACCCTTACGAATCTCTATCCACATTCGCCAGGGGTTTTAAGATACGGGTTTAATTATAGTGGCTAGTCCAGTCGATAGGTCGGAGCCATACAACGAATTGAGTAATGAAAGCGGCTAGCCGAGGACATTGATCCATATCGGCCAAAAGGCACCTTTGATACACTAGCCATGCTTTGATTCGCGCTGCGACAGGGCATTAAGAGGTTTACGGCCACGCCTTTACTTCGTCGGAGCCTTGAGGGAGGAGGCGAACATTGATTGCAGCGTTCCAGTAGCTGATGAGACAACGGACGATGAGATACCACTTTTATTTACCTGTTGACGTGGTCTTCGGTCACCTCAACCGCATCTCGCCAAGGGAGGAAGAGGATGGTGCAGCCCATGCGGCCGGGTGGATTCGCTGACGATACTGCTCGCTCCGGTAGTCGTAGGGTTGGGGGGGGGTGACGGTCACGCAGGCTCTTTTCATACAAGCGTCGGTCGGAGCACTTGTCAGCGATGGTTGGGAGCGCAACCCCCTGGCATGACACGGTCCCGCGGGGATGAAGCTGGAGGGCGGAAGTATAGAGGTAGCACAGTAGTCCGGGGAGCCCGCAACTAGTGCACAACGCATGTCGGCCGACCGTTCAGGTGGCCCTCTAAAATACATACCTTGTGCCGCCGCTTTCTTGCCCAATTAAACCCGGGCTCTGGGCCCTGACATGCCGGCCGAGGGACGGGGCGCTGGCCCCGTGCATATGACAGTCGGGGCGTTTTATCATAACATGACGAATATCATTACCGTTGATCGTTGTGGCGTTGCTAGGGGAAGCGTCCCCCCCCTGGTGGGTAGAAACCTTGCGTAGGTGTCCTACCAAAGGGTTGCTTAGAGTAAGATGGCGGGACGATAAGACTCCTCGCCAATACCAGTTGCCTTACGCGGTCTCACACAATGATTGTCGGCGTGGTGGCAAATGGCGGAGGAGCCAGTTTATTTAACGTCACTTAATAGCTGCCTGCGGCTCTCATTAGTGGAACATGGCCGTCTTAGGCCCATGGTGGCAAATGGGACGGGTGTCCAATGGTGAGCGAAGCGAGCCCCTTGCTTGACCACTAAGACCGGGCCGGGATCAGACCAAGAACTTGCAGGTACAGTGCCGCCCGTGGCCATTGGCTTCGCCTTTAAGCCCCCGCTTAATTCCCCTTGGGGGGCCTATCGAGTGGCAACGGTTGGCCGCAGGGATTAGAGGTCTTGGGGGGACAGTTATTAGCCGGCTGTATTCCAGACGTTCGGGATTGCGCGGCTGCCACGTCCTAGCCAGTCTTTCGCTATTGGCCGTGGCGGGTGGGCTACAGACATGTTGCAATTATGTGATCCGTCGATACCCCGATATGTGATCGGGTGTCTCTTTGGTTGGCGGCCTCGTCGCCCGGGCCAGGTGGACCCACGGCGGACGGCCATTCGCGACCACCCCGCCCCCTTGCTACATTTATCAAGCCGTCCCAGGCATAATCTCCGTTTCGAGGTAGCGGATGATAGGATCTCCACCTCCCCCCTTCCTCTCGCAGGGTACATCCATCATCCTCTCGCCCTCAGCTTTTCCGCCAATCTGATTGTTGCGTCCTGCGATTAAAGCTATCGGAGGATAAAGCGAATTGGGCCTCTCAGCGTGCAGCGTAGAGCCGCTCGCCAACC
The DNA here is from genome assembly GCA_027575765.1 of Tieghemiomyces parasiticus. NCBI lineage: Eukaryota > Fungi > Kickxellomycota > Dimargaritomycetes > Dimargaritales > Dimargaritaceae > Tieghemiomyces > Tieghemiomyces parasiticus. Next base: position 9,561 of record JANBPT010000470.1, on the reverse strand, counting down.
GGCAATCTATATGCTGCTGGCCTCTCTCGCACGTCGCCCTATCCCACCGCGCTGTACCCTACCGTTCTTTCGTCTTACGGGGATTATAAGACGACGCCAGCCCGCTGACCGATCTAGCGCCCGGCTATACCGCTCCCGTGTTTCGATGCACACCTTTCTTTGCTATCGCTAGGCTTATAGTAGCACTCACCGTTTGTGGGCCCTTATAGCTGACACGCATTCTCCTGTCCGCCCGGCACATTATTTAGTATATACCCGGCCACTTCCGTGCCCGCTATCTGCCATCTCCGACCCTCCACCTGTCCGCAAGTCCATATTCTGTTTTGAACCCCGGCCTAGCCTGTTAAAATCATCACCGATCCGAGTCAGAAACTAGGTTCCTAGCCCCACCCGGCCCAATACCACTGACACGGTCACACAAGGTACGTACTCCACGGTTCGTAATGCCCTTAACTTAAAATGAGTTAGGTCCTTCTTACCTGTGTTAGGTGAATCGTTTGGTTGGGCACGCACGCGACCAGTCGTCTGATAAACCGGGCCGCCCAGGCGTTTCCCGCCCGGCTTGCTAGACGTTTCGCATCATGCCCATGGTGGCCGCGGGTGGGATGGTCAGTCGCCGCTTCTCTGGGCGTCTCCGGCTACTACTTTGGCCTGAAGGGTGGTGTATGTCGGCTCCAGCGCTATGCTTTGTGCGACGGCGACGTTCGTAGCCATCGGTGCTACCGCGTGGACACGGAGCCGCTTCCGCGCTCGTACAACTCAAAGTCGCGCCCCTCCCATATCATTTTTTTGCCTGCCAGCGCTCGCTAGGCACCGCAGGCCAGCAGCGCTGATTTACACCTTCCGATAACCGCCGCAAGCCTTTGTGCACCGTCGGGCTGAACGGCCACGACGTCAGGTGGGGAGGGGCGAATAGGGCTGGCCATGCATTGGGTCTCCGCCACCCAGCAATCGCATCCGTGTTACTTGGCGGTGGCATCGGTTGGCTTACCCCCTCCGCGCATATTTTTTTTTGGCAATAATAATATGCGCGACCCCTGTTCTCTCGCCGTGGCCCGTCTCCACGTCATGCAGAGCTGGGTGCATCAGTATTTTAATGTATGCAGTCGGGCCTTATCACGCCGCGTGGTCCCCTCCCCTTATCTCTCAACTCCCACCTGTTCTCTCGGCCCTGAGCCATCCCATCGTCCCTGGGACTCGTCGGTGGCGTAGCCAAACTCGTCACTCCCCCTTCTGCACTCCCTCGCATACCGTCCCTTTATATAGCCCAGCTTAAATACGCCCATACTTACCCGCCGTTCCCACATCGTCCTTCAAAACCACTTGTATCCCTCAGAAACCGTGCATACAGCATCCTCCGCAAACGATAAAAGCCCCCGCCCCCCCTCTCAGCAGCCCCGTCGCCGGCCCGCTGCCTCCTCCGTCATCTCACCGAACCCGTTGACCGTCTCTAGCTGCCCGTCTCATAGGCCCAGCCTCGTCCAACTGACAGTTTGTTGGCCGCCGTTCCCTTTACCATTGGCATTTCCCGCTCCCGGCCTGCCCTTGTGGGTCTGTACGTGCGCGCGCGCTTTCTGCCGGTGCCCCTCTTCCCCTGCCCCTGGGCCTCATCCTGCACACCTTGCCTTTTCGGTCCCCGCCGTTGCACTTTTTGCCCCTCCCCCTTCTCAGCCACGCCGACACTCGACCCCCTCCTACTCGCTAGACTTCGCTGCGGCAGCCGCTCCTTCGACCTGGCTGACTAGGTTCCGCCCGATCCGCTCCCCCCTACACCAAATTGCCTATCGCATTTCCCTCCTCTTCCTTCCACGCCTCTGTACAAGGTCTCGCCCTATCCTTGTCGTTGGCGACCTTTTATTGCATTGGGTTTACTGCCTTCCCACTTCGTTTGTCTGCTCTGCCCTAGCAACCGAAACCATCCCCCCATTTGTGTTGCCGTTCGAGAGATTCTACGCTGTCTGTTGCTCTATTTATACACCTCAGCCCTCCTAGACGGTCCACTCTTATCCCACCCCTGGAATGTCCACGCCTGATTCTCCCGGATCCGGCGTTCCCGGCACTTACATTCAGCGTTCCGCCCTCGCGCCAGGTAGGTTACCAGCCCCCCATGAAGGGATTTGCCCGCCCCTCTTCCGCCTTTGCCGTCTCCTCGATTCAACCCGGTCGGCCTCGGGACTGAAGCGCTAAACAGCGAAGCGACGGGTTTCCCGCTTCAACGTGGTCACCAAAAGCCGATGCCTGGTTAGAGAGACTTAGACCCGCCCCCCTCTCCGGCCGCGCTGTCGCAGTGCATCTTGGGGCACCAATAGCAACCTGGATGTCAGGCACACTGGTCGTCTTATCAGTCTTTATCTCGGCCAATCCGGGCCAGTCTCCGACACTCGGCTGCTCGGTATTTTCCTGTGCACTTGGCCCACTTTTCCCACGCCCTCTGCACGTCTCTAACAATCTACCCACCCCTTTTCCTTTGCCCTTGTTGACATATCCTCCTCAGCAGATGCCGCGTATAACGATGACTGTAAATTGGTCGTGGTCATGGGTAAGTGAGCTATCGCGGACACGAGCACTTGCCTCTCGCCCACCGGCGGGCATTGTATGGCATCCTAGTCAAATGGAACTCATGTCGTCAAGCCACTGTTGACCCTCGCCCCTGGTGCACTACATGGCCGAGTAGACTGTGCCGACTCACCCTATTGCCTTGCCTTTGCTACCACCATACATGTCCCCCATCCTTCGTAGTGGGTCTCCCCGCCCGCGGCAAGAGCTACATTGTCAAAAAGCTCAAGCGCTACCTCAACTGGCTGGGTTTCTCGACCAAGGTGAGCATACTCCCCCTTTACAACAGTCATAGGTTTGGTAGGGCCCTGTCTACAGCCGTATTGCCCCGGTAGAGTGGTCATTATAACCCACCACTTTACATTTAACCATCACCCTAACTCCTCCTTTACCCCTTCCCCCCTCCTTCCTTCCCTCCCACCACTAGATCTTTAATGTGGGCAACCGCCGGCGAACCATGGCCAGTACGGCCGATCCCAACCACAACGAACCTAACCATAGCAGCAAGTTCTTTGATCCAGACAACTCACAGGCCAAAGCAGTGCGTGACCAGCTAGCCATGGACAGTTTGGACGAGCTCATCCACTGGTTGAACCACGGGGATGGCCACGTCGCCATCCATGACGCCACGAATTCCACGCGGAACCGCCGCCGCCTCATCCTGGACCGCTGTGAGCGCGAGCCCAACCTCTCCGTGCTTTTCGTAGAGAGTATCTGTGACGATCAGTCGGTCATTCGCCACAATGTCCGCATGAAGCTCCTGTCACCTGACTACATTGGTATGGACCCGGCCGACGCCCGGCGGGATTTTCTACTACGCCTACGCAACTACGAGCGCGCCTATCAGACCATCGGGCCTTGGGAGGAGCGCCGCGAGGCCCAGTACTGCAAAATCATCAATGTGGGCAAGAAGATCATCGCCTACAACGTCCAGGGCTACGTGGCCGGCCAGTGCGTCTTTTACCTCATGAATATGAACCTCGCCCGCCGACAGATTTGGATTACGCGCCACGGCGAGAGCCTGGATAACCTGTCAGGTCGCATTGGGGGCGACGCCCCGTTATCTGAGAAGGGTCGGATCTACGCCGAGGCCCTCAAATGTTTTATCCAGGAGCAGCGACTCCGCTTCGAGGCCTCCTTACTCACTAGTACCAATAGCCCCATGGTAGCCGGCAGTGATGGCACCCCTCCGCACGACCTACCACCTCTCCCACCGGCCTCCCTGGCCCAGGTGAACGAGTCGCTGCTAGCCCACACAAGCGGCGGTCGGACAGCTGTGGCTGGTGTCGATGCGAAACCGGCTTTGGGCAAGGCCCTTGATGCGGTCCCCGTCTTGGTGAGCAGCAGCTCCGAGTCCTCAACCGCGGCCAGTCCCCGATTGGCAGCTGTCCCCGCGCCCACCGTAAAGAGTGGCGCGCTACCCATTCCGATTCCGCACACCAACGGCCATGGGCCGTTACCAACTACCGCCCTGGCCGTCACCACAGGTTCGCTGGAACTTCCCGAAGTGTCCCGCTCCTCGTCCCTGATGAGTGGTCGGCCGCTCCGCCCGCCAAGGTTCACCGTGTGGACTTCGATGTTGCAGCGCACCATCCAAACCGTGGAACCGTTCGACGCATCACAATACGACGTTAAACATATCCGGTCCCTCAACGAGATTTACGCCGGGGCGTGCGAGGGCATGACCTATCGTGAGATTGAGGCCAAATACCCGGCCGAATTTGCTGCGCGACAGGCCAACAAGCTGTACTACCGGTACCCTGGAAATGGTGGCGAGAGTTACGCGGACGTGATCCAGCGCCTACACCCGCTGATTGTCGAACTGGAGCGCACCACTCACTCGGCCCTCATCGTGACGCACAATGCCATGACGCGTACCCTTTTGGCCTACATGCTGGATATTCCTACTACCGAGATGACCCGCATGGAGGTGCCCCTTCATACCGTGTACTGTCTGGAGCCCAAGCCGTTTGGCAACGAGTGCCGCAGGTACAGCTATAACTTCGAGGCGCGACAGTTTGAGTTGTTGGACAACGCCGAGCATTCCTGTCGATCATGAAGTATTCATGGCGATTGCTTTGGCCTTGCCGATCTCCATACCACTCTCTCCCTCGTGTTGTATATCATATCTACCAGCCCCCCTCTCTTTCTCTTCCTCCCATTCCCTTCTCACAAACTCATAATTGTACTACATATGCCGTCGACACCTGAACTAACTCGAACTAAATTAAACTAGTAATGCCAGAATTCGGCCCAGTCGATAGCCGCGGTGGCCGTATCAAATTGCCAGTTATTCTAACCAGTGCGGCAGAGTGGGGCCTAGTGACCCGCAGAGACCGAATGGCATTGGCAAGGCAATATCGATAGTTAATGAGACCAGACCCTTTCGTGGAGGGGCAGCGGGAAGGCGTGCTTATAGGAGGGGCAGATACAGAGAGAGAGAGGAAGCCGTACACCATACAGGAGGAGGGAGGGACCACTAGGTGGAAATACGCCTAGCCCGATTGAATGGAATGAACCTTGTATAATAATCCGTCCAAGTGAATGTTGGCTGTCCAATCCTGACCGACCTACACGGGAAGTTGGCCCCCCATACAACTGGCTAAAGCAGTTTTCCGGTGGGGGGAGGGGCGTTTACTATTGTATACGTTAGTTACACATTAGATAGGCCCTGGAAATCACAGATACAAATTCCTGGTGGATGAAAATTAGCCTGCTGGGGCATTCGGTATTGTGACACCCATAAATCAGGTCACCAACCACGACACAGCGGGTGCGTTGGACCGCAGGGCACTTCCAGGCCATTATCCATCAAAGGTTGCAGGATCGTGCATGCCACCGCTGGCGACACACACCAACTTAACCAGCCCAAGACATGGAAACCTCACGGCAGACTATATCAACTCGGGCCCCCGCCCTCCACCGACTTGTCATCTACCTTCTTGTATTGTGGTGAATAATGCTTTAACGAAATGAAATGCCTGCGGCGGAAAGGAACGAGATGCGGGAAAGGTGAAGGAAGCGAGATACGGAATGGTAACGAGATAGAGAAAAATTGTAAAGAAGAAAGCCCTGCTCTACACTAGGGGTTGTGGTGCTCTCCGTCTTATACCGACCGGTCATCCTGCTACTTAACCGGTTCTGACCATATAAAGAAAAGGGTATCCTGGGGACTGACCGTCGCGCCGGAGGAGCCATATCGGCTCCGGTGCGACTGTATCGTGGCAGTGCGCAGGCGGGGGGTGACTCAGCTGGGGGGGGGCTGGACCTCCCACCACAGTATTGGCTTGACAGTGAGTAGCACTCCACACCTTTGCAATTAACCCCTCCAACCCCCCCACCTGTCTACTTGTCCAGTTGGTGCCAGGCCCCATTTGTGGGCACCACAGGTATCTAGGTGAACGGCGTTGAGCCGCAATGGATCAAAAAGCAAAAATGTGTGTCTGGTAAGTATTGTGAGCTACACAAGGCTTCATGCTATATGTGGAGGTGCTGACCGCCACCAAAGCGGGAAACAAAGAGCTTGATATCAGCATCATTGCGTAGTAGGTGGGTTCATAGGTAAGCTCTGAATTGCATGCTGGTGCAGGTGCAATCGAAGCATTCTACAGAAACGGCGTGCATGTATATTGGTTTAACAGCCGCGGCATGTTACGCTTGAACGCCAAGTTTCCTGATGCCAAGGTTTCCGTCAACCACTGTGCGGAGTACAGGTTAGGGCCCACTTTCTCGGCATAGGCAAAAGCACACAGAAGCTTCCGCTATCACCTCCCCCCAACAGCTTTACTATAAAAACTCACTAACACATTTCGCTGCAACCACACACGGCTGCATTCCTGACAACAGGGTGAAGCTGTATCCAACCCTTACTATCCAGATGTAGCCCACTGCGACTGCCGGCAATTCAAAGATATCAAATGGCGGCTACCCAGTAAGCTATTCGCCACACTGAATGTGGACTTGGACACCTGGCAATAAAAGTATGGTAAGCTCCAACCAAGTAACTTCTGCTCCAGCTTCGATAGCTGGCTAGGGTGAGCCTGCTGAGTGGTACAAAGTAGTGGATTTAATCGTCAAAATACACGAGTTGGCTTTGAAGGGATCAAACCTTTGTGGCAAATCGGTATATCGGCTTTTAACCTCTGCCTTCTCGCCAATCGCCCCTCCTTCGGGCTGCATACCCTCCCCTTGCACATCCTTTGTGTTGGAGGGGGTTACACCTGAAACACCGAGAGAAAGTCGTCTAATCTCAACGTCATTCCGGAGACACCTCAGTCGCAGCGATGGACTTAATGGGAACGATAAGCGGTTAAAGCGTGAGCAGCTCACAGGGGCTAATATATAAAATCTATAGATGTGGATGTACTGGCGAGGATATACTAGAAACTCTAGGGGTAATGAATGGGCACCTCACACTACTTAACAGCCACGCTATTCCTTGCTGCGGGCTAGTCTTTCCATATATTGACCGCTCCTATAATCTCTTGGGCTCCGACCCCACCCACCAACACTCGCATTAACTCGCCCACCCCGCAACCCCCACTCACTCACTCGCTCATTACTACCCTACAGCCGCCCATCCCGGTAGAGCCCCTACTCGACTGGCCTTTAGGACGACCATTTTCTCCCCTAAGAGCTTCTTCTTTTATCTTATAAGCAATGAATATATACCGGCCTAGTCGCCCAGAAATAGTTGTCGCGGCACTTAAACGCCGGCTAATAAGCGTTCGTTTATTCCCCAATTCAATCCATAAAGTATATTCCGACTCGCCGGAATGCCTTTTGGCACCACGTTGACTCTGATTCACTGCCGTGCAGGCGATATAAAGCACAGCTAACTAGGGGGATGCGAAAGGATTACCAGGCCGGAGGTGAATATTTCACGCAGGGGTAATAATTCATCAATATAGGCTAGATCTAGGTGAGCAATTGACTTGCTCTTCAGGCCCGTCAAAGAAAGCGCACGAACGGTCAAGAAAGTCGCCGCATCGGAGTGCCAGGTATTGGTATAGGCCTCTCCCACTAAAAAAGATGTATAAAAGGCCAGGCATATCATGGTCCAGAGTACCTCTCCTCTGAGGCCTATCACTGTGCAAGTCTGGTCTATATGCGGATTCCCAATCCACAATTATATATTCGCCATTTTGTTAGTTAGCACCATAATCATTCCTACCATTATAGTCATACCTGTCGACCCCATACCGACCCGCTCGCCACCAGCCTTTTGCAACCATGCTGACTGTCGTCGACCCTAAGCGTCCGGCTCCTACCCGCAATGCGGATAGCCTTCCCCTGACTACTGCCGTTCCCCTTCTCAAGCCCGTTCACCCTGAGCCGGGTTACGGCCAGGTTTCGGCGGAGACTCCCCTGTCAACCAAGCTCCACTCCGACAGACTCGGCAAAGTGGCCTGGGGCATCCTCCTGTCCCGCTACACCGGTGCTGAACAGGTTGCTTTCGGCCATGTCCAGGCCCCGTCGCCGCCGCTGGATCTTAAACTCCCGGCCAATAGTCTCACCGTATGTGGCCTACGCCTTGACCCCGGTGTCGAGCTTGCCTCGGCCCTCGGACATTCGACCTCTTCTTCGGATCACCCCTTTCATCATCAGGAGTGGCCGGTACAGGTTGGTGACCAGGGCCAGCTCAACACCGTCCTCGTCAGCTACGCCAACCTTTCGTCTACTCAGTCTCGGGAGCGCAACCCATCGGGCCTCGACCCCAGCCACAAGTCTAGTGTCAGCGTCGAACAGGCTTCCCTTACTATGTTGGCGACGATGACTCGGGCCGTCCTCGTCATCTCCTGGCAGGTGGTCACGGATAATCTGGAGGTCCGTCTGGTCTTCGACCGCGCCCAGGTGGCCGAGGCAGCGGTGCAGGAACTCGGACGCCAATTCAGTATCGTGGTCCGCGCATTGGCCGAGGCGATGGTGCATCCCAAACAGCTCGCACACTTAACCATTGTCGATGTGGCCTGGGTAGATGAGATTGAGCGCCAACGCCTCCTGCAGTTCGCTGGCACCATCAGTCACCCAGACGCAGTAAATACCCCGGTCCACCTCCTAGTCGGTGAATGGGCGAGTAGGACCCCTGACGGTATCGCTCTTGACCAGGAGGGCCGCACCGTCACCTACGCCGAGTTTGACCGGATGACCTCCGCCCTGGCCCAGATGCTTATCCGCGACCATGGAGCCCGGCCCGAGGTTCGAATCGCCCTCCTCCTGTCCAAGTCCATCGAGTTTGTAATAGCCCTGTTTGCCGTGCTCAAGTCCGGCGCCGCCTACGTGCCCATTGATCTCGAGTATCCCGAAGAGCGTGTTCGATACATTATCGAGGACAGCAAGGCTACCCTGGTTCTGGCAAGTAGTGAGACCCAAGTTCGTTTCCGGAACCTTACTTTAACCCAGCTACTACTTAAAGATATAATCGATGCCGTTCCGGATACCAAAGGCCATAGCTTTCTGATTGTAGGTCACCACTCTACACCTACGGACCTGGCCTACATAGTCTACACCTCGGGTACCACCGGTCAACCAAAGGGTGTCATGGTCGAGCACGGCAATCTGGCTAACATCACGTCTGACCCATATCACTCAGAATCCTATGGAGTTGGGAAGCGAGATCTACTAGCCTTTGGTGTTGGGTTTGATGCCTTCCTCTGGCCCACCTTAAAGACGTTGGTCTCTGGCGGCACTTTGGTCATTCCGGGCCCTGATCTACTTTCCGACTTCGCTACCGCACATTCGGTCTCGGTGACTCCGTCGTTGTTAGGGAGGCTCCGACGCAGCGAATTACCACACCTCCGTACTATTTTGTGTGGCGGTGAGCCCTGTACACAGCAACTGGTTGACCAGTGGAGTGGCCAGTGCCATTTCGCCAACATGTACGGGCCCAGCGAAACAACTGTCGCAAGTTTAACGGCAGTTCTACGGGCAGGTGTGCCAGTGACCGTGGGACAGCCGCTGCGCAACGTCCTCGCCTACATTGTGGACGACAATCTGCGCCTCGTC
>JANBPT010000047.1:0-93602 GCA_027575765.1 Tieghemiomyces parasiticus | reverse complement strand
ACACACACACTCCGCTGATGGGCTCCAGTATAACCAGCGCTTTTCGCACTTAATAGCTAGTCTCTGAGAAGCCAAATAGAAAGGGGGGGAGGTACCGGCCACCGACAACGCCACAGGGCATGCAGGTTGGGCATAAAGGTTCACACACACGAGATTAGACTCGGCCGATTCAATAGTATCTAGATGTCAAACAGACAAGTTCATGGGAGGGGAGGTCGAGCAGTAGGAAAGGAAAGGCAGGCTTCGTGGTCAGGATGGCGAAGGGAGGGGGGGGGGCTAAAACATGCAGGGAATAGGCAGACGAATGGACAGTAGCGGACGGGATGGAAGTTGAGAGGCAAGGGTACACTTCAATGACACAGTGGGTTGATGGCAAAGGGAAGGGCAGGGAGGGGAGGGGCGAGTATCAATGAAATCGGGATCAAAAGGATATGCTTATGCCTCGGTGGGCTTAGCCGCAGGGGCGGGGGAGGTGACACGGGCGGGAGTGGAAGTAGCCGACGACGCATCGACGTTGGTGGTGGTACCGGGCTTGCTAGCGGTGCTGCTCGAGCGTTCACGACGACGCTCCTCGACCCGACGCTGCATCTCGAGCTCATCGCGGGGTTTAGCCTCACCAAAAGGGTTGGGCTTGCGGTGCGGGGAGGTGACGGCGACGGCCGGGGCGTTCGTCTCGCTACCGGTAGCGACGGGGGTGGTGCGCGGAGTCAATTGCAGCTTCTTGCGCACCAAGGGGACGGTGCTAACCGGTGGCAGGCCGGCCGAGGCGGTGGTGGGTGGCGAGCTGTAGGAATCGGAACCGTGCAGACCCGGGCGACCGGTAGCAGTGGGTAAGGGCTGGGGCGTCTGGCGGTTCTCGCGCCAGTTACCGGCGTCGTCAGAAATGGAGGGCTGCGGCTGGAACCGGGGGGGACGGGGGGCCTCTCCGTCGCGGGGCGTCGGGCCGTCACGCGAGGCGTTGAATCCCCGAGGAGGACCGGCCGGAGCGGCCCCGGCGGTAGCCCGCCAGTCGGAGCTGGCGGCCATGGCCGGGTTCTCGGCGGCCGGCAGCGGGGTTTCCCGGCGCCAGTTGCTTACGCCACTAAGGCGGTCCTCATCCTCGAAACCACGGTTGCTGCGCATGGCCGTGCCGAAGCCCTCCTTGGGTGGCTCGGCCAGGTTAATGCGAATGGGACGGCCCTGGAGGCCCTCCCCGGAGAGGCCTAGGGCTTGGGCCAGGGACTCCACGTCGGAAAACTCGACGTAGCCGTATCCCTTGGGCCGGTCGGTCATGCGGTCGCGGATGAGACGGATCCCGGCAATCTTGCCCGGGGCGAAGAACTCGGCTAGAATCTCCTCGGTGACGCCGAAGGGCAGGTTGCCCACGTAGGCGGTGAACGGCGGGTCCTTGGGGAGCTCCGAAAGATCCACTGGAGCGGCCGGGCCACGCGCACCGTAGCTAGAGCGCTGGAAGCCCTGGCCGAACCCGCGGCCGCTGGCCGCCGAACCACCGGCGAACGACGCGGCCGGGGCGCTCGGGAGCTCGGTGGTCTCGTCCGCCCAGGAGCCGGTCTTATCGTCCTTGAGGAAATCGCTCAGGCTCATGGACTGGCCCTTCTTCTTGGCTGAAAATGGTTAAGTTGGTGTGGGGCGAGCGGGTGGTTAGCGGCTGGGGGGGTCAGGGATTGTGGGGACCAGCGATTCGGCACGCTTCGCCTTTAGCCCTCTCCTTCCTTCTTAATCTCTACCGAATGTGTAGGTTAGCAGCGTGTTGTTTGTTTTTGGGCCCTGGGAAACCCAGGCCGCCCTAGGCAAGCATGCGCGACTTGGTTCCGACCTTGACGTCTCAGGGAGCCCGGCAGACAACTTGACGACGGCAGACCCAGAATATACAACCGGAACCGGGGTGTTTTGTCACCCGTCGCTCCCCTCCACCGGAATACTCGGAATGGCAGGCATCTGCCCCCGACCAACGTCTGGATCGCTGTCCTACGGCTGCAGAGCTTGCGTATTCACGAGTCCCAAGTTGTCTAGCAGTAGAGGGCGGCTAGGACGAGAGGCGAAAGGGGAGCAAATACGCTGGCGGGGCCCGATCGTGCCGGATCCGCGGGTGGTATTCTTAAGCCGGAGTCGCCGAGTCGACGGGGCTCAAGCTGACTTACATTGCTTAGTCATGTTGGGTGAGATCGGAGTCGGGAAGGGGGACAAGTTGCGAAAGGAACTTGCTCGGATTGTCGGAGGTGTAGACGGGTAGCGAAGATTCCCGGAATGTGTGCAGAAGCAGGATAATGTAGATTGGCCAAGGGGAAAGGGGGGAGGGACAGGCTAAGGGTGAGGTCAGACCGCTGGGGAGATAGGCCGGAAGTCTGTGTGGGAGGGCGCTGGGCTGGAGGCAGGTGGGCCAAGGGGATGGGTGTAAGTGGGGGGGAAGGATGTTACCTGGTGGTAGGGGGCGGGCCCAGGCTTTCGTTCCGAAACCCCCCCTCCCCGCTGACGCGCCCATGGCCCACACCGGACTGTGTGTGCACCTGTCATCCAATCCCACTAGCACTGACTCCCTACATCTCGGGTTGTCGACGCCGCCCGCCCCTTTAAATGGCTGGTGTGCAGGCAATCGAGAGTCCCTTACTCCCCGAGACGAATCCAGGCTACTCTCCAGCCTCTGGCTCAGGATAACCACCCTTGCGGCATAGCCGGCCTAACCACGACAACCGGCTTTTGCCTCTGGCGATACCCGATCTCTTTCCCCCCCCTCAAGCACTAGCCAACTTTTCCATCCATAACCAACAGTGTGATGGACTAACGTCATGATCAGAGACCCCTGTCCATCTCATCACCCACACCCTCACCGCAACCCCACCCGCGTACCGCTGTGTAGCGTGTAACCCTTGTGCACCCTTACTACGCATCTCTTCCCCCCGTCCTTCCTCGCTATTCAAGGGCAGCTGACCTGGTCACGCTTTCCTTTCTTATACGTTGATGCAGATTCGGCAATGATAGTGGCATGAGCCCCCGCCCCGGCTGCCAAGCCCGGGGATGGCGCGTGGGGGAAGGTTAGGTATGCAATACCCAACTCATAGCCAAACCCGCACGGACCCTTTGGCCTGATAGGATAAACCCTCAGCAGCATGTTTATAGCGCTGGTCGAAACTCTCCCCCTCTCCCTCTCCAGGGCAGATGAGAGTGGTAGTAACTGAGGCGGCTTATGGCCGGTAAAATTTTGATGAGAGATTTTACTATGGGCTACTATAGGTGCCTGTCTTACCCCCCAGGTCTCGGGAATATTCACAGCAATTTACAATCACGTGAGACTTTACCCCAAGTTCGTCCTCGTTCTATATTTGCAGATCACAGGAGGCCACCATGGACAACGTTAGAATTCACTCTCAAACATGTAGTGAGTTCCCTGAATCTCCCTCCTCCTTCACACCCCCCAAATGAATTATCGTGTTGCGGGTTAGATTAGCACGACCCTGAGTTACCACCGTCCCTTTTTGATCTGGATACTATGCATCTCCCCCCTCCCCCCTCGATCCATTCCTCGCTCACTTTCTGCCACCATCGTGACAGAGAATGTACATCTTTATTAGGTTGCGTATTGCACTAGAGAAAAGATTTATCTGAACAAAGCGTCCAAAAGGCAGAGGCGTCTACAAACCGGGAGGATGGTGACGAGGGAAAATACACTAATGAGGGAGAAAGAGAGAGAGAGAGAGAGAGAGAGAGAGAGACAGAGAAAGGTACATATGCTGAAAGCAAGCTGGCTATAGCCACAGTCGGCGCCCTACAGCTGCCCCTCTCCGCAGACCCCAACCTAATTATTTTTGCAAAAGATCGCCGCCGGCCCCATCTCATTGTAGTCGGCCTTGTGGACATAATTCTTGGGGTCATTAAACACGAGTTTAGCCGCGATGGTGGCGCCCAGGTACGCCATGTAGTCCGGGCGGTCTTTGTACCTCGAAAAGTACTCGGGAATCCGGCCAAACTTGACTTCTTGGGGCTGGGTATCACCGGCATTGTCGGACTGCGCCAGGACCCGGGATTTCAGGCGCCGCTCGAGCAGTTGCGGGAGGCCCTTGGTAAGGGAGAGACCGCCCGTGAGGAGGAGGCAGTCCCACAACGCCATGCGCTTGTCTACGTCGCACTGTAACACCGCCCGCTCGATCGCCGTAACGAGGTCTAGGCTGCGCTTAGGGGCCAGTTCCGGGTTGAAAAGGACCTCCACACTCTTGGCCACGTCCGTATTCAAGGAAATCTGCAATATAGGAGCGTATAAACAAAAAGGGTAGGAGGGGAGGGGTTAGTTCAGAGTGCACTACTTTTTTTTAAAAAAAAAAACACACCCCTCAAACAGTCCATGTCGTGGCCTCAATTTCCCTGCCACGCCATGCATGGACGACCATTCGGCCCAAACCTGCCACGATTATAGCCTACCTTCTTGCCCTTGTATTCAAACTCGATCCGCTGGGGACCCGCCTTATCAGCCGCCTCCTTTTTACTGGCTGCCGCCAGCGCGGTCGCCCCGGCCACGGCGGTGGGTAGAGCCGGCACGGTCTCGTCGTCCTCGGTCAGGGGGGACAAATCCAGGTGGTTCTCCTTGACCATTTGGCTAAAGGCTAGGTTTAGGTCGTCGCCTAGGAGCTCCACCAGCGCCTTGTCCTTACGCAGCAGTTCGAGGAGGCGCTGGTCAATATCCTGACCGGCGAGTTCTAGACGCTGGGCGGCTTGGTACTGTATGTTGGAGTCGATGACGGGTGTGATGTCTGACAGGCGACGCAGCAAGAGGGCGGGAGGGGAGAAGGGGAAGATGAGGGGCGGTGAGGGTAAGCATCATTAGAAGCGCCGACCGGCAGAATACCAAGCGTGTATTTGTGACTGTCGCTGTGTGCGTGTCTGTGTGTTCGACACGCGCGGGCATCTAGCCTTCCGAACCCCTCGTTACACGGGCACCTGCACGATGCGGTGGGCCTTGGTTCGTACTTACCGGTATACCGATGGCCAATCTTCACCACGAGGGCGGTGAGCACCCCGGACCCGTAAGCGGCCAGGAGTGGCTGTTCGGCAATGTACAGGCCTGGGACGTTGAACCGCTCAAAGAAGATTTGCGCGGTACGTTCCGTTTCTAGCCGCGACCACTGTGTGGGCACCGACAGAAGAACGGGGCTCTCCATGTTATCGAATTTGAGCTTGAATCGCTTGGCGAGTATGTACTCCCTAAATAAAGAGAATGAAGAGGTGGGAGGAGGAGGGGTGGGGTGGGAAAGTTACGCCGGTGCGGGGAATGTCCATGGGTTAGGCAAGTCGCAGGGCATGAAAGGGTGCCCAAGTGGTGTCGGGTCTGATAGAAAAGGCGGAGAGGGAGGAGGAGGAGGTGCAGCCGCAAGAATTAACCACGAACCCCAATACGCAGGGACCCCTCGGGTGATCACCTACCAGAAAATGACCATCCGGTCCCAATCGTCAACGTGGTCGCTGGCCATCGGCCACACGGGGGCCGAATCCTTATCGGTAAGTTTACGGAGGGCTGATTCGCCCACAACGTAGGTAGGTTGGGAAGTGGACCCGACGGTCGGCTTCGCTTCGCTGTCGCCCGTCTCCGCAGCCGGTTCGGCCTCATTCGGCGTCGTGTCATCCTTAGCGGCTTCCTCGGCGGCACCGGAAGCAACAGTGGCGGTGGACAATTCACCCACAACGGTCGGTATTAGCTATAAATATATATATATATGTGCGTGTGTGTATAGTGGTCAGTATGGAGTGCATGAGGGATTAAGGGTCCGGGACAGGGAAAAATTGCATAGCCAGGGTATCACGGTGGCCCAATACATATATATATAATTAAAAATGTGTCCACGCTGGCGTCCACCGGACTCTCCGCGACGAAGCGGTGTGATGGAGAGGGGGGCGGTAGGGCTTATACAGGGAGTATTTACATGGGGAGCTGCTGCAGCTGCCCGCCCCACCACGGCACTTCACGCGTAGTTCGCCCTGGCAAAAAAAACTTACGTAGGCTGGTAGCCGGTTGGGATCGTTGACACCCACGCCGCACCGCGTCATGTACGAGCACAGGTCGATGATGACATAGGAATCTTCGCGTACGATGCTCATGGCGGTTAAACGGGCAGCAGGGCCGGAATGCGTACGTACGGGCGAAAGTGTGGGATGGTCCAAGAGGGAGGAATGAACAATGTGAGAGGGATGAGGGATGAGCACCTGTTACAGGCACGGCGATGTGAGCAGAAGCTTAATAGCTACAAGAGGTGGCTGACGCGATCGAGGTGCGCATGTGTGTGTGTGAGGGGGGGGAGGTTGGTGGTGGGGGGGGGTGCAGACATTCGATACTCTCATTCCTAAGGTACAAGGCAACCCTTTCACGGGATCCCTCGCCTAGGCGGAATCTACGACGGGCCGCCGTTAAAAGTCCCCCCTTCCACACTTTTCACTCCTGTCCTTGATGACCAAAGCGCAACGCTACATCCCAAAGCCACTACGCGGTACTCCCTGATTAAGGTTAGGTGTATTTATAATAGTATACGGATTATACACGAAGCTTCCCTCCCCACAGCGATATAGAGCACAGGTACAGATACAGTTAGGAAGGCAGGTGAAACGAAAAAAAAAGTAAACCCTATAAAAAAAGAAGAACGTAGCGCGGCTGCCCAGTGTTACAGTTTGAAAAGACAACGAACCCTTAGGGCCCCGCATCTTACCAGTCATGGAGTAACCTTATCGCCTAATCCTTCTCGCCGAGGTCAAGGATGACCAGGCACGAAAAAACGAGAAACTCCATAAACTCGGCCGAGGGCAGGTAGCGGGTATGGATCATAAACTTGCCACCGGAAGTTAGGGCCATGCGCTTTGGCCGATAATGGGCGATGGGTATGTTGTGGTCCGCATGGTAACAAGTGAGAAGCTTTCCCTTCTGTTCGTACGTCCAAAAGTACGCCGAACCTGTCACAGCGCTGCCTTGGCCTTCGAAAGCGATCTCACCACTGCCGCTGCTACCGGGACCCCCGCTACCATCGCCATTAGGGGTCGGTACCGAGGACAGGGGCGACCGCGCAGATGTGACAGTGACATGCGGGGTCGGGGAAGATGATAGCTGAAAGGGTGCGGGAGAAGTGGACGACCCACGCGAGGACGACGATGACGACGACGACGGAAAAGCGGCCGTCGTGGCAGGCGATGGCGGGGGGGACGGGTCGAGGAAGCGACGCTGGGAAGTAGTGGCAGCGGGGAGCGCTGGTAGGGGCCGCATACCCGAATTGACCACGCCGCGCGCGCGAGTATGGGAATCCTGAGCGGGCCAGACGAAGCGGTAGAGCGTACGATTGACACTGGTCCAGTTATCGCGGGCGACCTGAACCCACGAAACGACCGAATCGTTGGGATTGATGAAGCTGAGCCGGTTCTGCTGGCGCCAGCGCCGGGTGGTCACATCCCACAGTACGAGCGGGGCTGTTGATCGGGCCAGTAGCGGCTCCGAGTACGTACGACCGACCGGGCCGGGGGTATGGGTGGTGACCGTGGCACGGCGATTACTGGCCAACACTGGCGACGGGAGGTGGGACGGCGGCGGAGACGGGGGTAGTTGATAAGCCCCCGACCGGCCCACGGTAGCCGTGGATGTCGGCAGGCCCTCGTGCGGCATGTAGAACGCGTGCTGTGGAGTATACGGATAGCGCCGTTTTGGGGAGAATTGGCCATAGTACTCGGGACAGGGGCCGGGGTTGGCGAAGGGGTTGGTGTCATCGTCATTGACCTCAAGGCTCGGGGAGTCATAGCAGCCGAGGTAGTCATCATTGTCTAAGAATTTGCGCCCCATTCGGTAAGGCCGGGGCAAGGTGGCCGTGGGGACCACATCGAGGGTCTGGGCCCGCGGGCGGTCCATGCCGGGGGCGGGGGGCTCTGTACCATGACGCGACTGGTGGCGACCACTGGTCGAGTCCCAGCGATCAAAAACGTCCAGGGGGTCATCACCACCCTCCATCGACGGCGTGGCGTAGCCTGTGGGGTCGCGCCGTCCACGGCGGGAGGTTGTCGGCAGGACAGGGGCTGTGCAACTGCGCAGCGGTGCGTGAGGGATGGCCTCCCTTGCTGGGACCGGTTTTGCTTCCTGGATAGCCCGCTGTAGGGCCTCAGCCAGCGATGTCTGGCCGCACCATACGTTACAGAAGAGGGTACGGCTGTCCTTAGCGGCGGGGCCGGTTTTGGTATACAGGAGCTCGCCGGTGCGGTCATCAACCACCTTGCGGTCTTTGCTGAACAGGGACGTGGCCTCAACGCGGAGGACAAGGCAGGCCGAGGAACCTGGCATGTATGGAATGAAAAACAATCAGGGGTGACGTGGGTGTGACGGGGGGCAAAGGCAGGGGCGTATCGAGTGGGAAATGTATATAAAGGGTTTCGATGTGAGATATGAGTGTGAGGGTGTTGACATGGCGGTTAGTAGATATTTGCGCCGCTAGAGCTCTTGCCAAAGTTATGACAACCTCTGGAATAGCAATCGGCGGATAAGCCCAGTCACCACACGGCGTGGCGAGCGTTTAAGTCGCAGACCATAGACGGTGAGGTAGCACCCCTCTCCCCGACCCGCGTCTGGTTTTAACAACTCTTCTTGCCCCATCGATCGGCCAGAATGGCGTGGTTCTCTTTCATCACCGCCGTACCCGTTCCCACCGTAATCAAACTAGTAGCCACCGCCCCCAATCAAATCATGTAATGCAAGGCGTGGTAGCGGGCCACATTGGGGGAAATCAGTTGTAGGGAAAGGGAGGGCAGAAAGTGATGATGCTCGGTGAGCGATAACTGACGCACAGCCATCGAACATCGTTGCTTTCTCCGACACATTCCGTAACATTCCTCCCTCCAGACGCGGCCTGGCAATCCGATGCAGGAAGAGGGTGATGGGAGGGGGATAGGGTATGAGGACGGCCGACTGAGACCGGACGATTTAACCAACCCTATACCTCCCCCCACAATGAGGTGACAAGGGCAGCGAGGGGATAGTTACTAGCGCCGGTATGCCGCTACTGCCGATGGGTCACCAGTCGCTATCGGTCCCCACCGCATCCCATCGGTGCAATCAATCGGTAAGAAAAGGGTCCCCTGTCACAATAGCCAGAGTCAGATACGTTGACCAGAAGACAGTGTAACCGGAAACGGGCCCTCAAGCGGCACGGTGCATATTCAATGGCATCAGGAGCCGGGTCTTACCTGACATGGTGCGTGAAACAACGGGGCCGAAGTCGTGATGCGGAGTAAGGTATTGTTCGGTACGAGACTCTAGCTCGTATCCTGCAGCATACGGCGATGGTTGAGGATGGGAACAGTGATATATTCCTGAGGGGGGTTTGTGGTAGTGAACGGGTGTGCAGGCAGTAATGGTTGAGTGCAGCCGAGTCGATGCGTGTACGATGGTAAATGAAAAGGGTGTCAGTCGAGGGGAGGGGAGCAACTGTATTTGAAGAAAATCTATCAGATGGAGAGAGGGAGAATTATCCAGCGAGTGACGAGGCCAGGGTTGAATGATGGCGACGGTATAGGTAGGAGGGAGTGGCAAAAGTGGCCCGTTAATCGAGGCATGAAATGTCCATTTATATTCGCAGACCGGGAGAGAGCTTGATACAACGACAATCCTGGTGGTCTAAAGCGGGGAGGGGAGGGGAGGGGAGGGCGGCAGGAAAGAATGAGTACCTTGGTGTGGCCGTGCTGAAATCGAGAATGGGGAGAGGAAGAGGTGGCGTGTGGTAGGAAAAAAACAAGGGCAGTGCCGCGAAACAGTTCAACCCCTTACAGGGGCGAGGCGGAACGTCTCAGGAAGACAGTGGGTGATGGGAGGGGGTATGAAGGTTGTTTTCACCTCAAGGTTGTATTTTGTAGGACAACAAGCAGGTTTAGGCAAGAAGAGGGGCAGGGATATTTAGACCCAGGGGGGGGGTGAGGTGGAATGGGATGAATAAGTTAGGGCTCGACGCAGTAGGTTGGTGGTAGGCTAGATGGGTAGAGGGAGGGACACAGAAGATAATAGCTACGCAAGATAAGTAGAAGTAAACGCGACTGAGTTATAAAAATTACGTTGGGCTGGGCACTAGAAGGGAGGCCACGGATCCTTTTATACCCAATGATGTTTGATGCGAAACGGGTAGCGCCGATGGAAGCCTGCGAAAAAGATAGAAGGGAGGGGAGGGGGGCGGAGTGAAGGATCTACATACGGGGTAAGTCTGCAGGACAAGGGTTGGAATACATATAGCATAGCGGAAGGCGGCCCGATGAAGAAAGAGCGCAGCCTCAAGCAGCATATAGCCCTACGGAAACCTAACTTCGGGCCCGCACGCACGATGGAGATGAAGAAACAGAAGGCCTAGTGGGCATTCAATGATGGGCCCGAGTACATGTACATGCATGCGCATCGACAAGAAGTGCCTATCAGTAATCCAATACAAAATGAATTTACGGGGACGGCGAGGGAGAAGCCGTTGAGGATGGCGGGTAGGGGGGCTAGTTAGATGGACAGCCCAGTAGCTTTAAATGGCAGGTATGGCGGACGTGCCGGCATACAGGCGCGGCGATATACCGGGAGGGCCGAGTAATAAGGATCGTTTGCCGCCACTTCCCCCATTCCGGAAACACTACACGAGCAACCAGGAGGACCCGCTGACGGTGTTGGGGGAGGGTTGATGGTGTGGGGGAGGGGGAGGGAGGCGGGCGCCCTTCGCGACTTCCATCCCTCGCCTCGCTTTCTCCCTCGCCCACCACCTTCATTTTGCCACAGTTTACGTAGCAGTCACGAAACATAGCCGGCCAATCAAACCAAGCTTAACACCGTGGAGCCTCACTCACCCACTCGCGCCCCTCCTCATATTCCCACAACCGACTTAACCGCCATTGCCTGGGTTCCTATGTGTTTCTCCATCACGCATGCCATCATTAACACGCCGGCAGATATCCATGTATTTACACCTCGTTGGCCATGATCAATATGGCTTAGACGGCTTCCCCAATCCCAACCTCACTCCTGTCTACCTACCAGATTACACATCGGGTTATTCGGCCACTTCTGCCAGCCCATATAACGCACAGGTGACGAAGGGTTAGGGTAGGAGGGAGGGAGGGAGTTCTCTCGGCCCGTTTCGGTAGGAAATGATAGGGGAGGTTGAACATCTTTCCTTCCCGCCACTTTACCCAACCCGGGATATATATATATATAAATATACGATAATCGGGTGATACCTTCGAAGCGTTTCATTTGGTTCCTTTGCCCCACGTCGAACCCCGCTACATTTTATACCTCTCCGCGCGCCTCGCCACGCGGGGAGTTCCCACAGACGGTTCTGCAGAGGTGGTTCGACCGTCGCTCAAAAAAATCCCCCCCCCAGGAATTGACCCCTGTTGTCTTTTCGCGCGATAATCGCTCTATAGCACGGCCCCTTATTATTACTCCGCTTTGCCTGTCAAAGTGTCTCGGGGAGCCTTCATCATTAGCCAGCATGAGAAGTATGTCCCATCCGGCCGCCGGACTGTTATTCCCAGCCAGTGTTTCCGGCTGGCTCTGTCAATAGTAGCAATGTAGAGTACTCTCAACCGGGCCTGCATGGTAACTACTAAATTCACCAGTCTCTGAACTCCACCTCCGGGGATGGGTGGGGGGGAGGGAAGGGAAGGGTACTGAAAACCTGGCTTGGTGGTATAGCTGGTTCCTTCCCCCTCTCACCAACTTCAGATTAATCGGACTTCTGTTCACTTAGCGCTATACCTGGTTAGCGCTTCGTACAGAGCGGTAATGCAAATAAGCCATCCAATGTACACCGCATGCCTCACATTACAACCTCACTATTCCTCTCTCTCCCGTATTGGTCATGCAGATAAAAAAAGTCTCTCTGGGTCAACAGCCCAAACATGGCACTAAAGCGTTTGGTCAGGTGCTGTCATCTCTTCCCAACCTTTAAGAGTCACACCACGGGGTTAATTTACCCGCATCGGGGACACAAGCAAATGTTGCAGCTATACAGGGCACAGTTACATGTATTGAGGAACCAAGGTGTACCAAATGTGATAGTGTCGAGAGAGAGAGAGAGAGAGAGTGGAGTGAGTGGTGAAGTACAGTAGGTGCAGAGAGTAAAAGGGAAAGCGTTGGTAAGGTATGGTTGGCAAGTACAGAAGGCATCGGATAAGATAATAGGGCCCAGAAAGGAAGGGGGGTTATGTCTATAGAAACGCGTCAGTAAAGAGGTAGAGGAGAACAGATAAAAACAGCCCGGTTGGCGGACTTTGGCGAACCGATAAGGCACGGTGACCTGGATCCAAAACTAGAGGTTTTCGGGCCGCTCCCTGGCCGCGATAATCATTGGTTGGGGAGAGGGGGGGATTTGAGCCAAGGATGCAGGGTTCAAAAGGTAAATCCAGGCGGCACTTATTCGGATCGTTCGGTTACCCGAATGGCCGAACGCTGGCTTCTCCCCACATCGGACGAGGGCTAAATTAAACCCACCTCCTCTTACCCTACCCTTAATCCGAGTCAATAACGCACACACGCATGACCAAAGCAAGGGTATGCCACGAGGGGGGAGGAGGGCTGCAAAAAAAAAAACTCCTCCCAATTCATTTTTAGCAAGAAGCCATGGTCGCCATGGGGCGAATCAAACGCGCTTCCCCGCCCCTCCAAAATGACCAGGATAACCCACGACTAGGTCTCATGACCGAACCTCATCCCCGTCACCAGACGTCTCGGAATCGCTCGCCACCATCACGGCCACGGCGTCAAACAACTCTGATGGTCGTTGTTGTGGTTGCTGCCGAGCGGCTGGCGGAGGATAAGCTGGTGGGGTAGGTTCGAACCGGGGGTTCGGCGTGAGGGCGTCAGCGATATGTAGTTGAGCCTGGGCGTAACAGTCGTCGGCGGTCAGTTGTGAACCGGACACGTCAGGGTGCGGGTCACGTTCGGTGTACGCCGGTGGGGAGGCGAGGGGCATGGCAAAGTCGACTTGTGCCGTGGGACTGGCGAGGGCCGTCAGCGTCACGGGGACCGTGCTGGCAGTGGCGTGAGTAGAGCGGTGCGGGGAAGGTACGGTTTCTGGTGAAGCCGGTGAGGAGGGTATAGGATCTCCACCGCCGCTCATGTCCGAGGTCGGACGGAACCGGGGGACACTGACTACAAAACTGGCCATGTTGTTTCCCTTGATGGTGATGGACGTGTTGGGTGGCAGAGCCTGCGATTTGGGCACGGCGCGGGAGGCGGTAGGTGACGAAGGTGACGTCCCGACGTGGTGTTCATCGTTGTCGCCGGCCTGCAAGTACCCAATCGACTGGCCGTACTCGGTAGCCAGCGGGCTGAGCGACGGCCGAGGGTAGTTGTTGCCAAAGCTGGGGTTCTCCGGTAGCTCGTGTTGCGAATGGTTACGGTGGATGGTCGGGGTGCGCTGCACCTGGTGGTGTTGGGCGAAGGCGTGGGCCTCGCGTTCAATCAAGCTCTGGTAGTGGTGATTGTAGTAGGGTGTAGTGGCTGACGCGGATGACGAAGGGCCGGCCGCCGCCGCCGCGGACGAGCCGCCAGCACCATTCGCCTCGGACCCGTGACGGTTCGACTCCACCAGAAACGTGCCCTGATCTTGGCCGTACATTGGGGGCGGCACGATGGTCCCTTCGAGCGGAGCCAGGCCCCACCGCTTAACGTTGGCTTCGATGAACACAAACCCCCGCTGGCCGAAATTGGTGCTCAACACGCAGTATCCATCAGCGGATACCACGGGGAACAAATCGTAGAGCAGGCCAGAGGTGACGGACCGGTACCGCCGGCCGTTACGCGTAAAGAAGACCGTGCCCGACCGGGGTTGGTAGCCGATACCGATAATGTCGCCTTCGAAGCAAGGTTCACCGAGGTTGATGCCGCGGAACGGGTTGTTGTGAAACACCCGGCCGCTCTCCGAATGGTACCCGACCGAGTACTTGTTCCAGCCGGCCAGGCGCCAGGACGGGTAGGGTTTGGTGGCGAGGCCCACAGCCACGTTGGTTTCCTGGGGCTTCTCCTGGAGTTTGACTTCAAAGTAGTAGACGGGGTTTTGCTTGGGTAGCGGTAGGTTCGTCGGGACGCAATTCTCGCCGCCGTAAAAGATGAGCTCGGTCCGGTCGTCCATCTGGGGCATGCAGTTGGCATCCGGAGACACATCAAACTGCCAGGCCGACACTCCCTTCTCCATGATCATTTGCTTCTGCTCAGCGGTCAGGGCGGTCGCCACGCTACCGTACGGGTGGGCGGCTTCGAAGGCCCGGCCCAGTTCGTAACTCTGGCGGAAGGCGTCGTTCTGAAACAACGACTGGCGCAGCTCGTCTGGGATGTAAAACTCGTCGTCGTCTCCGTCGTCGCCAAAGTAGCCCCCATAGGCGTATGAGTCGTCAAGGAAATTGCGGCACGCGCGCCGGACCGTCGTCGGGCAGCAGATACAGTGGCAGCAGCAGCCCAGGTACGTCACCCACCGTGGGAGGCGCGGTAGGAACACGGCAAAGAGGATGGCGGCCAGAAAGAAGAGGCCCGAGGCCACAGCCACGACGATTACCACCGCCTCGCTTACGTCCGGATTGTCGTCGCCCGGGGGGAACGGCATAACTGAGAGGACGGGGAGGGGGGCAGAAGAGAAGGTGGAGGGCGAAGCCGCAGTGGTGGAGTGGTTTTTGGGGTGCAGGCGAAGTGAAAAGGTAGGCGGGCAAAGGGGCGGGGCGGAATGCAGGGAGGAAGGGGGGGAACGAAAGGGCGTTGAATGGGGCAAGAGAAAGAGAGAGGCGTCACAAGGGCAGCTATTCGGGAGCCGGAGTGCGGAGGATTGATAGAATGCGGAACAAATGGGGGAGAGCGGGAGAAACTAGGCCGTGGCAAATGCGAAGGTATGGGCCGGGAATCCTATTATGTAGAGGTGGGTAGGCGGGGACAGCGGCGCGGGTACCAAGAAGAGGCAACAGCGCCAAGGGTAATGGCGGGGGAGGGAACTGCGGTAGGCGACGGGAAGGAGGGGGGGGCAGGGGGTGTCTGGAAGGCAGCTGCGAGCGGAAGGGGAAGAAGTGGGTGTTATCTACCGATAAATACGATGGAGGCGCGGACGCAGTAGGAAAATATTTGTGTGTTAAAAAGCAGGCAAACGGGAGGGAGCGGGGAGATATATAGGGGAGAGAATAAAGGACCGAGCAACTGGAACCAGGTCACAAGAAGCCTGGTCTCCGTCGAAAATCGGTAGCGGGGCAAGGTGGCGACGGCGACCGGGCTGCCCGGAGGCCAGAAGGACAGTGTCTGTGGGCCAGCCACGGTGGTGCCCAAGAAAAACCGTCACTTGGCGGAGAGCAAAATGGCTTGAGCGCGGTTGGCGAGCAAAGGGGGAGAGCAGGTTAGAAAGGCGGAAAACCCCAATCCAGCCGACCAGGTGTGAAAATGGCAGACGGGCGTGTGGGTGTGGGACGGTTAGATGCACCCGGCCGTGTGGCCAGCTGTGTCAGCGTGGGCACGGAAAGGCTGTGCAGTGAGACGCACAGAGGGGGCGGAGACAGCGAAGGTCCAAGTCTTTCCGACCCGTTGGAGGGTGCGTATGCTGCGGTGGATTAAGCGAGCTGTATGTCCACCCGGGGCCGGAAGTGGAAGACGGAGGGCAAGTGACGAGCCAAACGGTCAAGAAGCGTGCGGAAGTCAGCACAGTGCGGTCGGTTCGATAGGCGTCCTCGGGAATGAGCCGCCCAAGGCGAATGCGCGTGTCGGCTATTCAAGGGTGTGGTTGGAACGCAGACGTGGAACGCCAGCGCGAAGCAGGGGACAATGCGATACCAGGGCTCCGCAACCAGCTCGGGGGAAGGCGCGCGGTACGGTTGGAAATACTAAATGGCAAGGGCGAGGCGGTAGGGAGAGAAAGAGCAGAGTAGCCCCGTGGCTTGAGGGCTAGAGGTAATGACCTGGTGCGAGCATATACCAAGGTGCTTCAGGCGAAAGGACAGGGCTGCAAACGGGCCCACCCCAAATGCAGTAATAGTAAGGCGGCAGCCAAAGGCAGCGGGTATGCGGGAAGGAGGGAGACGCCCCCTCCCTCCCACTTTGCGCAGGACATCAGTGGGAGCCCCGCCGCATGGCAGTCAGTCACCACGGCCTCCGCTTGCTCCAACGGTCACGGGAACACAGGCACAGTGTGCACTATTCATTGGCTGCAGAAGGCCGACGCGCTATGGTCACTCTATCTCCCGCACCCGTCAGAGTTGACGGGTTGGCTGGCTTGGTGGATATCTTCCGGCGGCCGTAGCAGCGATCGAGCGTCCCATCCGGTACCGCCCGGAGGGCTGATGCGGTGAAAGGGAGTCCTTATCACACTGCCCTTCGGATCCCCAGACGATACATGTCAATTCTTCGCTCAGGGCCCACTCCAGATCATCCGCTGCAGGAGCTGCCTACAGCCAATCGGCCGCCAGGGAGTGCGATACGGGAATGGGGGAAAGTGGGCCGTTCGAGAGGGATAGGTCGGCTTGTCATATCCACTTTTCAAGCCCGGCAGCCTACGCTCCGTAGCCCTCGGTGCACATCCGTCCACCCACTTACCACACAGCCGTAGCTGCACCCGAGAGCTCACTTCCCTTTTCTACATGCAACCCAAGTCTAACCATAGTGGACATAATCAGAGGGATCCGATTTTCCTCGTCCTCGTGCTATATTCATACCCCACTGCTGAGCAGCTGGCCCATGCCTATCACACCTCCCTTATTACCATGCGCAGGGACCAGGAGCTGTGTAGCTACCTCAACCGCTGGGTCCCCCTACACCCTTACCAATGACAAGTACCACCAGTAGGTACATTTTTCCCCCGAGTTCCTGGAGGAGTTCGATGGGACCAGTGACTACCTGCTGGACTCCATCGTCACAGGTGATGAGACCTGGGTGTACCTTTACGATCCCCCTGCTGGCTCCAATTGCCGGGGGTGGTGTCCTAAAGGTGGTCCTGTCCCAACTGAGACCCATCAAGGCCATACCACACCCAAGGTGATGCTGACTATTTATTTCACCAGGCATGGCCTATTACACCTGAGTGCCAAGCCGCCTGGCGTCAAGGTCTCCACCAAACTCTACGTAAAGTACGGGCTGGAGACCATGGCCCAGGCCTGGGTGGAGGCATGTGGAAGTCTGGACTGTCATTCTCCTGTGGTTTCACCATGATAATGGACCACCCGATTGTACTGCAGCCACCCATGTCTACATTTCCACTACTGGTCTCAAACTTCTCTCAGTCCCTTTTTACAGTCCTGACCTGGGCCCCTACAACTTCTGACGGTTCAGGAATCTCAAATGACAGCTGAGGAGTAAGAAGTTCACCACACGGGAGGCAGCTGTGGACGCCTGGGAATTGGAGTTAGCTAAGCTCTGGCCAAATGACTTAAGACCCTGTTATTATTAATGGGTTGAAGGAGCTTTCCAAGTAGTACAGAGTGATGACCATCATTTTATGTAAACGTCAATAATAATAGAGAACGCGGGGACTGTATGGGACCTTCTATGCATCATTCACCATCGAGTTGGCAGTAGACGGCGGGCAAGGGGCCACGTTATCTGAACTGACTTTGCGTCGGATAAAAGAGGAAGCAAGGAAAAAAAATCACGCCCTTGGAAACATTTATGATGGGAAGCTGCGGGAGGGAATTGGGACATGGTCGTCGTAAATTCACTGTAGAGGCCGCGATTTTTAATGGCGAGGATAATACCCGCATTGGGGCATCAGGGCCTGGCAGCGGGTAACGGGCCTTGAAGAGTCGGCTATAACTCGGCCGGAGCCGGGCTGGGGTATAGCGACAAGGACGATGGCAAGCATGGAGAGAGTGAAGGTCCAGGAACGCATGGTACGAAGGCGTAGGTGCTGTGGGTGTCAATTAATGACAGGTCTATGCGAGAGTGGAGGTGGGTGGTGGGTGTCTGAAGGACTCGTGTGGCGCGTAGAATGAAGGAGGGCCGCAGGATAGGCGTGTAAGAGTGGTGGAGGTGAGTTGTGTGGCATGACAGATGCTATTACGGAGCGTACTATTTATATTGCGGATAAATATGCTTACACAAGGTAGATTTCGTAGCTTGGCACGAAGTGAGAGACGGCGTTAGATCGGAAGGGTCCAACCGCTAATTCTCTGACCCATCGGACAGCCCATTGAGCCTTTATCCCGCCAAGCTATTGAATTTATCATCAGACAAAGGGCACTCCTCATACGACCGTCTTTCATTGCCAAACATTGGTTCTGTAGGGTGAGTGGACAGGGAGGTAAAGGGCGGTAGCCGGGGTCAATCTGATCCTAGCAACAACCATACTGGAGGATCGCCAGTTCTCTCCTTCAACCCTCTTTTCCTTCGTACTTTGTCATCTCGATGGTCACCATGAGAAGGGGGATGGAGGGGAGACTTTTAACTTCCTGGCCAAGTCGATTCCTGCCGTTTGTGCGGTCATGGTTTGGGGGATATTAAGAAGTGATTGTAGAAGAGAGTTAGCTGACAGGAAATGGGATGGTACGACGGGAACCTATTGACACCCCTGTCGTCGATGCGGTGGCATAAGGTATGGAGCGGGACACTCCACCATCTCTTATTGCCAATTTTTTTTAGTGCGTCGTTGCGATGACCACTGAGTTTTGATTGAGGCTTCCCAGACCATGGACTTACGGCTCTAGTGGACGAGACTAGTCAGCCCGATGTGGGATGAAAAGGGGCCACCCGAAAGTCTTGCAGGCTAGTTAGAGGGCCGTCGGACTCAAAAATTTCGCGGCCCCTGCATCTCTAGATGACCAAAACGTACAAGACGGCCATGGGAAAGAGTACAAAGCAAAAGGGACTGGTATTCGCTAGTTGTCACTATAGAGATACAGCCCCGTTTCAGGTCTTTCTAGCGGAGTATACCTTGCTACCTACATTGTGGACGGCCAGTTAATGTGCGGGTTCACGGTTGCTCTAGACCGTCGGATAGTTCAATGCCAGTACTGCCGGTAGTTACAAGTCCGAATCCGTGCCATACTCCTTTGCCGTTCAACCAGTAGTGTCAAAATTAGCCAATAGTTCCACTCGAGAGCCCGGTGGCTCCCAGATACCCGTCATCGTCGCGATATGCTCGATGGGTTTGGTCTAACAATCTACAGCAGCCGCCCTACAAAATGACTTGGTAGAAGCTTGGAGAAACTCGAGTTTAGGGCTATTTCGGGACATCAATACCGGAAGGCTCTCAGGAGATTCACAGCCGGCTGCTCACGGTTAGACAAACCGAAGGGTTTTCGGTGATTCCCCCGCTCGTTGAGTAAATAGGAAGACCCGGCTACCATTTTCATCAATTGTTGTCGCTCAGACAATTCGTCCATAAACGACCCCATTAGCAGCGGCGTCCTGTACCAGTCGGCGCGTTAAAAATATTGACCACACAGCTTAGTTTGCTTCCAGCATCCTCTCGATTCCAGGCCTCTGCCATCTCTACCACTCCTGCCAATCTCATCTCACTCCCTCACATTTTATACGCCCGGCTTTATCCTCGACCTTTGTGGCAAACTTACTCTCCTTTTTGAACCACCCTTGCACAGATAATAGTCTCCATGTAATATATACTAATCCTTGGCGTCCTCCTTTGTGCCCACCCTCAGCCTTCATTTCCCCACCCAGCCGGTATTATTCGTTCAAGTGTCGCATTCCATCCACATAAACCTTCTTCTCTCCCTTTCAGCTCTATCCGTCCTCATAGGGTAGCTACCTGGTTTGGAGAGTATCTAGATAGGAGGGGATGTCGAGGTTTCAAGGTTATTATCAATTCTGCCTCTTCATCTCAACTGCACTGCTTTCATTACAGGCCTCACTATCCCGCCCCCCCCCTATCCTTTGCGTACAGTCTTCGTATTGCTATCGGCACTATCTTCATCCTCCTCCCCCCGTCCCCCTCCCAATTAACTACCTCTCCACCCAGCATGTCTGCATTTCCAAACACTATGGACCGCTCCTCACGTGCTCTAGCGCGTCTTCACCTTATCGTCCCCTTCCTACTGTTTACCTTGGTTGCTGTCCAACTGGCTGCTGCTGCCCCACCAGATGCTGCCACCACCAAAAAACCAACCTTGAAGGAAAAGGTATCCATCCTTTCCCATACTGCCAAGACGTTTGTAAAGAATCACTAGGAAAATCGTGCAACTGAAAAGGTTCTGAAAGCCGGTGGTGGCAAACCGATTAAAGGTTTAGCGAAGGTTGAGTGGAATAATTCTAAACAGTTTGCTGTTGAATCCCACAATGCTAAGAAAACCAGTGCTCCAGTGCCCAAACGCATGTCCCTTATCGACCTGTACCATTAACATTAAGTATATTGGCGTCCATTTTCCTCAGATTATATTGTGGTTTAGCATTTTTTTTCATTAAACTACTAATTTCATATATATATTATGTTAGGCGGAGCTCTTTTATTGAAGACTAGCTGCCTATGAATAAGGGTCAACAAGGCCAAACGGTTGCAAGTAGAGGGCACGGGACACCGTGAAGACAAATGAAAGTAGGGATAAAGAAAACAGTGGAATACGAGAGAGAGAGGGGGGTTCGGGCCTGCCGCCCGGCCCCTCTTCCCAAGTCCCCATATGGGTGTTGTAATCTTGTTGAGGCTCGGCGGGCTGGGTGACCGGTGAGTCACAATGGTTGGAAATAAGGGGGTGACCATAGGGGTTGGTCCGTTAGGGCCCCCTCCCAGGTCCCGCTGCCACAATATATATAGGCGAAACTAAATCATTAAAGAGTATTTAGCTGGAGATCTCAGATTGCAGTGGTTCAGGTAAAGTGTAGGATAATCAACGATGCCAAGTCGATTGGTACAAACCATTTCAGGATGGAACCATTACTAACCTCACACCTTGATTTTTTTTAATTATCCATCATGGCTACTTTTTAAAGCCCCCCTCGCTCCACCCAAGTTAACCAGGTGTAATGTGCAGGTCCTCATTTATAATTGCTATCCGGAGGGCCGCAAGGCAGATGATATTTTTAATGTTTTTACTTCCAAGCTGGGCTTGGCTGTCCCTAGCCACTCCACCATCTACAAATGGCTAGCTCGCTTTTGCACAGGTCACCACTCTTTTGCACATGATCCTTGTTCTGATTGCCCATCAGATGACATTGGTGGATATTATGGGGACATACTCCTGAGATGGCTGGGGGAAGACCCTCAAACAACCGTTGAGCAACTTGCCCAAACCTGCCACACTTCCCCTAGTACCCTGCGCAATGGCCTGTGTCAGGACCCGGGGCTGTACAGCTATTTCAACCGTTGGGTCCCTCACACCCTCACCAACGACCAGCACCACCAGCGGATACGTTTTTCCCACTGAGTTCCTGGATGAGTTTTAATGAGGCTAGTGACTACCCGTTAGACTCCATTGTCACAGGCAATGTGACTTGGGCGTACCTTTTTGATCCCTCCTACTAGCTCTAGTCACCAGAGGTGGTGCCCTAAAGGTGGCCCTATCCCGCCCCAAGCTTGCTGAGACCATACCACACCCAAGGTGATGCTGACCATTTATTTTTCACCAGGCCTGGCCTATAACACCTGAGAGGCAAGCCCCCCTGGTGCCCAGGTCTCCACCAAACTCAATTTAGAGTACAGATTGAAGCTCATGATCCAGGCCTGGGTGGAGGCACATGGAAGTCTGGACCGTTATTCTCCACAACTCTACCACGATAATGCACCACCACATTGTGCTGGAGCTACCCAGACCTACATTTCCACCTCCTAACTCTAACTTCTTTTGGCTCCTCCCGACAATCCTGCTGACCTGGCCCCCTTGTGACTTCTGGCTGTTCAGGCATGTCAAACAGCGGCCGAGGGGTAAAAAGGTCAGTACACTGGAGGCGAATTGTGGACGCCTAGCAATCGGAGCTAGCCAGGCTCCAGCCACATGCCCCTAGAATCTGATATGATAGCTGGATAGAAAGAGCTCATCAAGTGGTACAGAGTGATGGTAATTATTACAAATAAACACCATTAAGGCTTGAATGTCTCCAAATATATTACACCATCTATACATCATGGTAAGTTTGGGAAGTGGATATCGTGGCTTCGGAAGTTGGTACAATAGAGGGATAGAAATGAATGTTGTGAAGTGAGGGACGGTTGGTTCTAGAATGGGTTTTACCGTTCGATTCTTTTACTACGGTATCCCTAACTTTTGTCTACAACGTCGATGTCTGAAACCTCAAGCTCCGCCAAACCTGAATTTTTTACTATTTCTCTATGATCATGTAACTAGCGAGGTTGGCCACTTTACATGGCAAACCCGACCTCCTCCTGACGAGTTTGCTGCAAGCTAGCATGGTGGGATGTCCTTTCACTAGTACAATTTAAGCCCCCCTCAGTTCATAGGCTAGTGCGTGCCGCACCTTTCAGCACTCCCAAGGCCCTCTCCCACCGTGTATGATATTGAGGAGGCCAGGGTGAAAAGAATGAGGTAGAGGCGGTTACTTGGCGCAGACCCGACATTGCTCATGGTCACTCAACTACAGTTGTTCAGTTTCTCTCGCCCATTCTCCAACTTGACTCTCCCACTGGTCAATTTACACGACTAGCTTTATCGTGCATACCAACGGGTAACTACGACATGCTAGCCGGGTGCCTCGTAAAGCTAGGCCGACCGGCTGCCCGGGCGACGCTACTCTCTGATCACTACTTTGCCAGGGCACCGACCTCCATTTCCTGGATTATAACCCGCATTGGCGCTGCCCGTCTACAGAGCACGGATGCGCCGTCCAAAGCGGAGCCCACAGATTGTACCGACCAGGCCACTGAAGGCCAAGCCTGTAAGTTGATTTGGACAGGAAGGCTTATACTCAAGGCTGGTTCAAACCCATCTCTCTTTCGGACGATCTGCCAAACCTCTCAGGGGTTTTGAACATCTACGTTTAACTGATCCCACCCTCACTTACGCTTGCCTTTCACTACCACTAGCTTCGGCACCGAAGGTCAGACCACACGGCACCTGGGCCGACTATATCTACAGGCCCGCGACACGGATTTGGAAACCCGAGGAGGATGAGCTTCTGCTCCAGACGGTGAAGATTTACGGTCTCTACAACTGGAAGGCGGTATCCAAGGTCATCAATAAGGGCGGGGGTCCCCGCCAGTGCCACAAACGGTACATTTTCCTTACCCGCCACCAGCGACCCAAGCACGTATTTACGACCCACCACGATGAAGTACTGATGCGACTCGTCAAGGACATTGACCGGGACTGGTCCAAATTTTACTACCGACACCCGCACTTCACGGAGCGAGAGATCCGCGGCCGGTGGTCAATTCTTCGGGTACCCCGTCAGGAGACGTGGAATCCTGACGAGCTGGGCCGGCTCCGGGCAGCCCTGAATACACACGGAACCGAGAGCTGGCGGCAGGTGGCGATGGTGGTACAAACGCGGACAACGAAGGAATGCTACACGCGGTGGTTCGTCAGTCCCGTGCTCCAGGCGAAGCAACCGTGGAGCCGCACCGAGGACGTCAATCTGATCATGGCCGTATTCGAGTTTTCGCGGCCGATCGTACAGGCGGTACCGCTATGGTATTTACTCTGTGAGCGTTTGTTCCAGGCCCGGGGAAGGGTGAGTCGATCGGAATCCGAAAGTGAATCGAAAGAGGAGCATGAGGAGGAGGATGAAGATGTGGACCCTGAACCTGAGGACCCTAACGCCGAACCTCCGCGTGAGGTCTGGCACAACGTGGCCCTTCAGCTTCCGGAACCCATGCGCCATCACCCCCAGTACTGCCTCCAGCGCTGGCGTACGCTATGCAACTGTGCCACCACCGCCGCGACTCTGGATCCGGTCACGCTGGACCAGCTCGAAGCTGTCCGGCAGGACCGCGAGGTCGTTGACACGGTAGCGGCCGAGGCCGCTGGGGCGCAGCTGGACGACCTGAACCTGACCCGGGTTTTGCGGTACTTGAGCGATCGTGAAGAGTTTGAAAATGCCATCATCCAGGCCACGGAGGCGTCCGCCAGGAAATCCTCACCAGTACCCCAGTTACCCAAGACGGAAGAGGATTAAATCAATTTTTATTCTCAACAGTCGGATTCGTCCGACATTGATAGCAGTAAAATAAATTCAACACGCCCTATACGCCGCTGCGGACGGCGGGGCCCCTTTGCGACGGCTCTGACCCCTCCAGCCTTCCACAATGTAGATGGATTATCGTTCCAATATTCTACTGCTTACAGAAGGGGTAGATTCTTTTTCTGAGCCACCGAGACACGAAGCTACCCGACCAACCACATTCCCAAGTACACAATTCCCTTGGGCCTTCTGACAACCTCTAGTGTCGCGCTGGGTTCCTTGAGGATACCGAGGAATGCTGATTGGGAGCAACTCGTCCACACAATCATACTCAGCTGGCACCCCACTCCTCGTTCATACCTTTACGCTGGCGCTGCTCAGCGGCCGGTAGACTTTATACCATAAATGACCTCTGGGCTCGCCCGCCTCTTTGCATTTGCCTGCCTGCGTGATTCTGATCAAGTAGCACTAGAGTTTGGATCCCCCACCCAACATGGCCCTGTACCTCATTGGGGCATCGGGCCGTCCCTTCGTCCGTGTCGCTCCAGCCTGCCGCGGTGTGCTATCGGCTTACTACACCACTACCGCCGTGCGGCTCTCGAATCATGACGTCCGACCCGACGGCGCGACTAGCGAAGGTGAGTGTCAAGGAATGTGGGCCGTGGCAGAAGACCGACGTGTCAAGGTAACTAGGATAACCAGCTCACAGCACAGACTGATTATCCTCCTTTCTTCCCCAACGTTTCACATTTCCGTCTCCTCCAACACACTCGCCTCGCTTCTCTGGTTGCATAGCCCCCCAGCCTACGGTGAACCGACCCACCGCCCTGCCGTCCAAACCACTGTCAGCATGGAACCCAGAAGACGACGGCCGACTGCTTAAACTGTGCAAAGAGCACCGGTTTAACTGGCTTCGTTTAGAGGACGACTTTCCCGGATTCGACGCACGCACCATATCCGCGCGACACGTCATGCTGGTCAAGCTACAGGGTTCGCAAAGATGGAGTACCCGGGAAGATCTCAGCCTCCGATCTGCCCTGGCTCGGTTCGGCACGGACCGGTGGCTGGCAGTGTCCGAGGAAGTCGGCACCCAAGACCCGCTGGAGTGCTATAACCGCTGGTACACGACCCCTGCTAGTCGGCAGCAGGCTGGTCTGTGGCCCCTACCGCAGGACATGACCTTGCTCCTGTGTATCCACGATGGCGTCCCCCGCCTGCTCGAGCCGGCGCCGGCCTACGTACACCTGTGTCAGCAGTTTCGCCGTTTTCAACCCAAGCCCTTTTTCGTTCCGGGCCAGTTCATTGATAGCAGCGCCATACCAGACCACCCACCGGGGGAACGACCCAAGGACGGTGCACTGCCCCTGACGTTTCGGTCGACACCCAATGCCGACCACGAACCCAAGCGGCGGTTTTGGCACCACGTCGCCGTCCAATTGAGCGACAAACAGTCCTACCACCCGCAGTTGTGTCGGGAACGCTGGCGAGTCCTCATCAACGGTGCCCGCGTGGCGGCTAAACATCCCTCGTCTACCCTTGCTCGGTTCCGCGAAGAACGGAAAAGACTGGGCCGCATCGACCCGCTGCAAGCTCGCGACATGGGACTAGCCGCAAGCAAAGATGAATTAATGGATTTAGAACGTGCCGTCAGCCTCGCCGATTTCTTTCACCGGATGGTGATGACCGCAGCGGAGGGCGGGTACAGGCTGCCCCGGCGACGGCCGGATCCTGCTGGCGTGGCTCTCTAAAGGACCAGTGAAGCCACAGAATAGTCAGATGGTCCGCCAAGATGCGTTGGCGAGACGATGCGGGTAACCAGTATGTAGGTTTGGGACGTCCTTTCCTTTTTTTTTAATCATACCGCACTCACTCCCTGTCAGCTCGATTTAATGGGGTCGCGGTCGGACAGGCCTCTCAGCCACATATCCACCGGAATGGGTAGATGTGTACCGATAGCTATGTTTGTGTTGACCACCGCCGTAAACTGATTCCCTGATTTAAACCCTCCCCGCCCACGCTAACGTTGCCTCGGTCATTGCTCGACTGCATTGTATACGTCAATGATTTATACCACAATAGAGTGGTGGAAATAAAACCCCA
Organism: Tieghemiomyces parasiticus; assembly: GCA_027575765.1. Taxonomy (NCBI): domain Eukaryota; kingdom Fungi; phylum Kickxellomycota; class Dimargaritomycetes; order Dimargaritales; family Dimargaritaceae; genus Tieghemiomyces; species Tieghemiomyces parasiticus. Next base: position 67,483 of record JANBPT010000047.1, on the reverse strand, counting down.
CCCAATGTTTCACATTTAGTATTGTATTTTCAATCACACCGAAAATTGCACACTTCTACCCACCCGTCATTTCAAGTGGTAGGCCTAAATTATACCTTGCTACCCATGCAAATTGCAAGGATATCTGTTGAGTATCGGCAAAAGTAGAGTGGGGAAAAGAAGGGACCACCCGCTTAGTAAATTTTAGGGATGGCAACTTAAATAGTTGGGCAGTCTAGTAGTGTTCTTCCTTAATAATTCCAATAGCTTCACAGGATCGTACAATACCGTCATTATTTGACCACTTCGAATAGTGACTGTGGCATGAATTTGGCAATGTCATAAGCGCTATATTGTTAGGGGAGCTGAACGGTTTCCCCTAATAACAGTACCTGTCAATCTCAGTCAATTTCCAGTCTATGCTAGAGTGGCATACCCTGGGTAAGTAACCTCAGCGTGCTCAGATTATATGGGGTTCAGACAAGATGATGTACACATAATACCAAACGACCTACTCTGTAATGTCATTGCAATTGGCCCATGTTGTTCTTTTCTTCCAGGTATATTTAAGTCGAACTAGTCATTCTTGCATCAAGGGCTAGACATCGCTCAGTACTACCACCTCTAAAAAATTATGACCTGTAAATGGATATCACCGTTACTTAGAGAGATAAATGGGACACTGGAAAGTGAAATCTTGGGATAATTTTCAGCCGCCACTGCATTTCCATCCGGATGACACGCTGGTCAATTCGATGAAGCGAGTACCTTTCGTCACCATTTGATTACGAACCAAGACACCAATGTCTGAACCGGATAATAAAGCATATCGAGGTGCTTGGCAGTGGTAAACGAGCCCCAGTGAGTAATGGGTTGGAGTCCGCATGGCCAGTGCCATCTAGTTGCTGTGGAAACATGTTCGACATCGAGGTGGTTTCCTTGCGTGGTCTCAGTAACGGGGGATAACAGAGGACCTTGGCATATGGCCATGTGGAAGAGGGGCTCGGCTATAAGCTGTAACCATTCGCTCGACATTAGGCCACTTGTGAAAAACCAGTTGCCCTTCGGGAAAATTGAGGGTAAATTTAGAAGCGCGGATGTTTATACTTATTTTTGGACTTGTATCGTCTGCCAAGCAATGCGGCTGAGGTGGATTGTACGAGCGGGTTCATGGTATACCCGGAAGTGCGAATCGCAAAGTACAGTGGATCTGTCAATATGGAGAGAATGTGGAACGGAGGAACGGAACGATAATCCGTGGCTGCCAATGCGCCGGTGGGAGGCGAAAAACTAGTTTTGTGGAAAGGTTTTGGGAAGTGAAGTTGGACACCGATCGGCAGGTAGTACAGAATAGATCAGCTCCGCGCGTAGACGTGCTGAGGAAGGCATGCCAACCAAACTATTCAAGGCATTGGCGTGGCCCTACCCTGTGACCTTGAGCTTCTCAATTCAAGGCTACTTGTATCTAAAATTGACATGGAAAATATGAGGTTGCTTAAACAGCTCACCAGAGGGAGGGCCAGGGTGTGGCGCTACCACTGCTGCAATTCAAAAGTAAGCTGCTGGACCACGATTGGGTCCCCATGTCAGCCCAGACTTGATAATCCCCAGCGGAAGACCGACAAGCAATACCTTATGTGCCGAACGTGGCCTTTCCATCCTCCGAGCTTTCAGAGATTGGGCCGGCTGGTCCCTTCTGATCGGTAGACCGTCGATACAGCTTGTAATACTTTCCCCGTTCCGTCCAAGATCATCAATGGTGGTGCTTATAAATGATCAACTGAATGAAGTGGTCTCTTCGATACTACCTAATACCGGGGCTCCTGCTAAATACAGAAACGGCGCTGGGAAACCATGGCGGAATCCGGCAAAAACCTAATCTGGCCCAAGGCATCACTTATCATCCTTATTTTAGGTCAATTGGTGTAGCTAAATCCGCCAAAGCACGACGTGCGATGGTTGGTGACTGTCTTCTGGCTACCTCATGTGAACCTCCTGGTATCTACTATGTAGAGGTGGTTTATAGGTAAGGAAATAGTGACCAGCGGCGCCATGAAACCTTCTTTTATGGTGATGGAGAAGATCGCTCTGCCAAGGATATCCCCGTTGCCATTTTAGGAAGAAGGAGCGGCATTGTCAGATCCTTGTCGTGTCACCTAGCACCCCTATATAAACACTATTGACTTCACTCTTTATCGCCTTCTCATTCCAACTAGAGCCTTTCACTCCGCGGCGTTTTGCCTCGCTAATCCCCTCGCCCTTCCTGCCCTCTATATCCTGTATCAGTATTATCGTTTGCCTTTCGTTGGGTGGCCAGCGGCTCTGCGTCAGCTCGCAACCTGTATATAATCTACCGCCAGGAAGCTCGGTTCAGGACTTACCAAGCTGGCACTGCCTGACACCTCGTTAGGCTATCACCTACTACAAGGTTCACTACCAGACCTATCTTCCAATTTTGTTTTACCGTACCAGAGAACCCATACCCTCGAATCATTGTAACGACCTTGGCCCATGTGCTTTCCTCTATAATCTACTGATATCTAATATGCCCCTCTAATCTGCAAGACCCTTCAACACGATAATACATCAGCCGACTTATAAACTAATTGTCAAAGCCTTGACCCAGTGCTATGGCGCGCCTGACCGCCCTTTCCCTCTACGGCCTGGCCCTGTTCGCCCTCGCCGGTGCCGATACGTCCTCCGATGCCACCACCTCTATCCCCGTAAGCGACTCGGATAATGACATCACTACAAACCTGGGTTCGACTAACATCATTCCGGGCCGCTACATCGTCCAATTTGAACCGTTGGTTGCAGCTACCGCAACTTCCCTGACCGACAATGATATCGCCTCAATTCTCAGTGAGTCCGGCGTCGACCTGGAGGTGCAGTACACTTACGTCAACCCCAACTTCAACGCTGCGTCCATCGTCATCAGCGGCAATGACACACAGCCCATCCAGAGCCTGGACGCCGTGGCCAAGGTCTGGCCTGTTTCTGTCATGAAAATCCCCGGCTGGAAGGGCGAGGGTATGAAAGGCCAAGGTTCCTTGCAAACGCCTCTCTCAGCTCGGGACAGTCCAAACCCACCGCAGAACCCTCCTCGAGAGAACTTGGCGCATAGTATGACCGGCGTCGATCGCGCCCACCGAGAGCTCAACCTGCGCGGTCAGGGCATGAAGATTGGCATCGTGGACAGCGGTATCGACTACAATCACACCGCCTTCGGCGCCTGCTTCAAAACCCCCGGCTGCCGTATCCAGTACGGCTCCGACCTGGTCGGTAACGACTACGATGGTGACACCAACCCCGTCGCCATCCCCAACCCTTACCCCTACGATGCCTGTATCGGACACGGCACCCACGTGGCTGGTATCGTTGCCGGCAGTGACGGTGTCTACCAGGGGGTCGCACCCGATGCCACCCTCGGCATCTACAAGGTCTTCGGCTGCGCCGGCGAAGGCAGCGTGGGCGAGGATGCCATCATGCTAGGAATGCAGGCGGCGGCCAACGACGGCATGGACGTGATCAACGTTTCCGCCGGTGAGCCCGGCCAGTGGGCCGCCAGCCCGGCCTCCTTGTTGGCCAATGCATTGTCGCTGAAGGGTATCACGGTCATGGCGTCGAACGGCAACTTTGGGCTCGAGAATCTCTATGCCGACTCGGACCCGTCGGTTGGCACCGCCGCCTTTTCGGTGTCCAGCCACAATCCGATATACATCTGGGCCAACACCTTGAACGTGACCGCCGCCGGTCGGACCACCCAGATACTGCGTGCCAACGACTACAGCTTCCCCTGGCCGGCTTTCGTCTACTCCGGTACTCCGCTGCGTCGCGTGGCCGATTCCGCCGGCAAGTACACGGGGTGCAGTGGATACGCTTCGGAGGCCTTGAAGGGTCTCATCGTCCAGGTTGACCAGACGAGTGACTGTTCAGCGGACGACCAGGTAGACCTTGCTGCGGCCGCAGGTGCTACCGGTATTTTGTTCGCCATGCCCACGCAGAATCTTCCTCGTTACCTAGTTTTTGGAGCCCCCCATGAGATCGCCGTCGGAATGGTGACGCTCAACGACGGCAACGCGATCCTTGCCATGCTCAAGGCTAATCCGCAGGGTGTGACCGTTACGAGTGACGACGAACTGCACAAGTGGCGCCACACTGACGCGGGCCAGGTTTCGCTATACTCCAGCTACGGTCCCGATCCGGAACTCAAGCTCAAACCCGAGCTCAGCGCCCCCGGGGACCGTATCTACTCGACCTACCCGTTGTACGCCGGTGGCTACGACAATCTCTCCGGTACTTCAATGAGCACCCCCGTGTTGACTGGCGTGGCTGCCCTGATGAAGCAATACGGTATCCCTGCCGCCAGTCTAAAGCAGCGGCTCATGCAGACGGCGACGCCCTACTGCTTCAACAGCACCTTGTGCGACACCGTCACCACCCAGGGTTCGGGCATCATCAACATCATGAGCGCCCTCTACAGCCCCGTGTTTGCCAGCCTCAACGCCTTCGCCCTCAACGACACGATCAACGGCAAGTTCAGCGGTGGTGTTACTAATCGCCAGACCGTGTTCACCAACCGTAGCAAACAGACCGTCCGCATCAACCTCTCTGCTGTCGAAGCCTACTCGGTGTCGGCTCACTACGCCAACCAGTCTCTGTCCGACCTACCTCGCCGGAACGTACAGTCCGCCTCTGTCACCTTCAGCCATAGCGTGCTCAACCTCGCACCCGGCCAGTCAACCTCTTGGAACGTCGCCTTCACCCAGCCTCGGGGTCTGCCCGACAAGGAGCACTGGGTGTACAGCGGCTTTATCAACGCCACCATCATCATCAACAACGCCGTTAACAGCACCCTGACTATCCCGTACCTTGGTTTCAAAGGCGACTACCGTACCGTCCCGATCCTGCGTCCCAACACCGCGGAGTTTCCCTACCTGGGTAGCTCCCAAACCAACGCTGCAGTCACCCAGGCGATGAGCGCTAACGCGGCGGGCTGCCCCATCTTTGACATGGTCAACAGTTTTCCCACCCTGACTGTCGTCAAGGACCATCCCACGGCCCAGATCCGCGTTTATGTCACCAACCAGGCCACCGGCAAGACGTACTATGCCCTCGTCAACGACGTGCTCGACTACGCCCAGCAGAACTTCATCAGTTACCGCCCCAGTACCACCTTCACCTGGAGTGGCTACGGATACACCAAGCCCAGCAAGAGCGACCTGGCCCGTCTAGCCAATGGTATTTACCGCATGAAAATCACCGCCCTGCGTCCCTTCGGTAACCCGAACAACGCTACCGACCTCGACAGCTGGACCTCAGCCTACTTCCGTGTGTCCCGCTAAAGGAAACCGGCGAACTGTCTCGTTTGTTTTGGCCCCTGCACTCGAGATTTTGTTTAAAGGGTGGGATCTGGCTGGTGGGATGGCCAATGTTTATTCTCTCGAAAATCAGAATAAGGAATAACGGGACTATTTTGATAACTTCACAACTTGACAGCTGGCACGTTACGGATCATTAGCGACTATGGGGGTGACGAATCTCCGGTGGTACCCGAATGATAGAGAACCAGCGTTGTTGGGGGAGAAAATATCCGACTGCGGCAGCGTCCAATTGGACATAAACTGCGGCGCATTTTGGACCGTCATCCGATGCACCATTTTTTTCACACTACGCCAATAGTCTTGCCAACCATATCCAGTCTATAAATTTCCCCGAACTTGGTCGGTCCCTTACTCGGCATTCCGTTCCCTTTACTGCATTTCCGCCCCGCACCTATTTTCTAATACGGCCACCGACCACTCCGTCGTTCCCCTCGGTCCTCAATTGCCATGTTCTTCCAACAGCTCGGGCGACTGGGCCAGCCCGCGGTGCGGGCCGCATTGGCCCCTGGCGCTCAGCCGACCTCAATGCGAGTCTTCAGCCAAGGCCTGCCCTCTGGAAAAGAGGCCCCGCAAGGTGAGTATACACCCCTTCTCGCATTGACGTAATTGAATTAGGCTACGAGCCGGTGGTGCCGAATGTCTAGGATCCCGGCCATTGGATCACCATCCAGGCGGGTTGGGCTCTTTCCTAACACCTTGGCCTCGAAGGCTAACGACCTCTCGATTATACGGTATTCCCTTCCTCCCCAATACTCAGAGGTCACCGCTAACTTGACGCCTGGTCCGATACCCGATATCGCTGCTGCGGACGGGCGAATCCACTGGACCCCTGAGCAGGACCAGCGGCTTCTCGAAGCCGTCAAAGTCCACGGGGTCTTTAACTGGGGCCCCATTTCCAAGGCCGTTGGGGGCTTCGACTGGCGCGAATGCAACCAGCGCCTGCGCCGGCTAACCCATGATCCGGCCAAAGCTGACCTAAAATGGACCCCCAAGCGGGACGCCCGGCTGATCCAGTTGGTCGAAGAACAAGGTCCCAATTGGGTGAAACTCGAAAAGCTATTCCCGGGATTCTCGCGTTACGCCCTGCAGACCCGTCACACCCTGCTGACCTGTAAAGTAAAACCCCGCACCTGGGAGCCGGAGGAGGTGGCGCGACTCAAGCAGGCCCTGGCCGCGGCGGCCAAGGCGACATCCAAAAAAACTGGCGATGAATCCGCGGTCCGGTGGGTCACAGTGGCCCGTACGGTCCGGACGCGTACCGCCGCTCAATGCTATTACCGGTGGTACTCGTGTCCGTTCGACGGCGAACCGGCCGGGGCCTGGAAGATGCGAGACGATATGGCCCTACTCCTCATGGTCCACGACGGGGCCCCCCAACTCCTAAATGAGCTGGCCGTGTACCGGCCCTTCTGCCAGCGGTTCCGCCGGGTGCAAACGGCCCGGTTTTTCCGAGCAGGCGAACTCGGGGACCGGCCCCTGGGTCTGGAAAATACACCCCTACCCGAAGCCTCGCTGACCTTCGCCGAAGCCGAACCCCTCAGCGCCACCCCCACCGACGCTGACGCCGTCCCGACTGATAACCACGTTGACAGGGAACCGCCCTTAATGTTTTGGCATCGTATCGCCACTTTACTCAGCCAGCCGGGTCGGCCCGTGTACCACCCTTACTATTGCCGCCGCCGCTGGCGCCGCCTAGTCAAGGGAGCCGAACTGGCGGACCAAATGCCGCCGGCTGCCGCAATCAAAATCAGCGAGGCATTGAAAAAGAAGAAGCTGACCGTCCAGGACGTCCAGGATCTGGGCGGCAGTAAGCTTAGTGAAAATGACTTGCCCTATCTTTTCCGCGCCCTGGCTCTCCCGGCCTTCATGAATCGTGTCATTACGACGGCTCGTAAAGGCGAGAAGGTTGAGGTGTTGACGCCGGTGTGATAGGATTTTATTGAAGAGCGAATAAAGAGACCTTCACAGAGCTAGATGGAATATATATATCTATATATATACCAAACTGGTGGTAATGCAACGGATCCTTGCAAGGCAATACTGGAATTTCAACTCGGCCCCCGGGCCATCCTCAGGCTAACGGAATGATAAGGCTACATCCCGAGCAGGTAGCCGCAATTTGGCGGTGTCACGCAAGGCGACGAAGTCCTACATGTGCAGATCCATGGCTCGTGCCCGGCAAGGGGCTCAGCTACCCTTAACCTTCGTGCTCGCTGACTCGGTTTGCACAGGAGGCAGCTTATTCTCCACTGACTTGGCCGCGAGGGAGGCGGTGCTCAATGATTTGCCGTCATCCTGAAGGGCGAATGGGGGATTGTTGCCGTGGTGGGGGGAGAGGGGAGAAAAAAGTGCCGTAGGGGTAGGTTAGTATTGCGTAGGAATTGGGCGGATTTTTCGGTATAAATCAGTTACCCTCAACAGTAGTGATCGTTACCTTGGGTTGTAGTAGGAGGTATAGCGCATTCAGACGGGAGAATAGGTCCGAGCGGGTGAGCAGCTTGAGGTGGGTCTTGGGCGCCGATTTCCGTAGTACTGAGGGCAGGGCCTTGTCCGCTGTGGACGTTTCCGCACTGGACAGTGGGGGGCATTGGCAAGGATAGATCTCGAAAGGTGTCGGTGGCGTCACATGGCTATTCGATTCGACGACCGATTCGATTGAGGCCGACGGTTCAGGATTCGACATGGTTCCTGTAGAAGTGGTTGAGTCGGAGACCACCGGCTTGGCCTCTGCATCGGCGACAACCTGGTCGTGGGTAGTCGGCGGTGGTGACGGCTGTGGCGTTGATGGCGATGGCTTAGCCTCCATGGTCGTTTCATTGGCTTGCACGGCCGGGGTGGGGTCCTCGTCCATTGAGGTAACCTCGGTAGGAGCCACCACATCCGATAGGGCGGGCTCTACCTTAACCGGCGAAGAATTTACCCCCATCGCTTCATCCGAACCCCTTTCCTGAACCGGCATTTGTGGCGGGTGATCCCGGCGCCACGTCGTAAACGTTACCAGGATATCGACGTAGATACGTTGGACTAAGGTCTCAACGGCTTGCTTCTGCTCCCCGTCAGTCGCAGTTAGGCGTTTCAGTTTCACGGCGTGAACCAGGAGGGCGAAGAGCTGGTACAGGCGGCGGACAACCAAATCACCGCTAGCAGGCAGTAATCGGTAAGACCGTTCAGATGGTAGATAGGGTCCGCTGGGTCGGTCTGAGGCGGCGCCGGCAACGCTGGTACCACCCCCGCCACTCGGGTTACACTCCCCGCTTGAACTGTTCACCGGTGAACCCCCGCTGCTCTCGGGCATAGATGGCACCGCCGGAGTGCCGCTCCCTGAGGCCGAGAATTGGTCCGCGGTACTGGTCAGCACCGTTATCAGCCATTGCTCCAGGTCGGCGACCAGTCGTTCAAACCGTTCCAGGCACAAGGCATGAACCAGAGAGGCCATCGTCGGAGTCGACTCGCCATCGCCATCCGATACCTCTAGCGCGGCGTTAGCGGGTAGTTGGGCGACGGCGGCCTCGAGGGCACGACGGTAGTGCACATAGAGCTCTGCTGCGATCACGCGCGGGGCGATGAGGACGGTATCGAGTTTACGCAGGCGGTGGGCCACCATGAAGAGTCCATCCAGGTCGCCGGTCCTTTCGTACAGGTCCAACAGGAGACGCAGGTACTTGTGAACATAGTAGTAATGCTGGCCAGGTGGTTCCATCTCGGTCTTATAAAAGCTTATGAACGATTTGGTAACGGACCGAGCGTTGAAGAGCGGGGCCAGCGCGTCGAGGGCCAACGAGTATTGGCACAGCACGCGGGCGCGGATCCAGGCCGTCCGGTAGACCGGTTTGTGGTGCCAGCGGCGACCGTCGATAGCGACTCGGATGAGTTCCAGGTAGTCGAGAATTCGGTCGAAGGCGGCGCGCCCGGCTGGGTCCCGTGGCGACGCGTCGGTGTCGGCCCCTTCACTGTTGGTAGGGGCTCGATTGGGGCGGGACCGGTCCTTACTGACCCGCACCGTCTGGATCTGCGCTAGTCGGGAGGCGTACCGGCGTAGGGCCCGGGGCTCGCCTCCGTCGACCTCTACCAGCCGGTCCAATTGGTCGAGGACGCTGTCAACCACGTCGACCGGAATGCGGCCCCGGTGGAGATCCTTGGCCAGGGACGACAACAAGGTGTACATCGGCTCAATTAGGGCATCCACGCCCGAGGACGAATCACCAGGCCCCGCGGAGGCGATGGCCCGTTGCAGGGAGCGCCACAGACACGCATAAGCCCGCAGCGGGGTAGATTCTAGTTTGCGGAGGCAGCGACCCAGGTACAGGTCAGCGGTCCAGGGCGGATACTGGTGCAGCTGGTTGAGGATGGTGGCCCGCGGGGTTGGCACGGAAGTGGCGTCCTCGGTTTCGCTACGCCCGTAGCCTTCGAGGGCCCGGGTGAAGAACTTGGCGGCCAGGCGATACACCTGAGCCTTGGATGGCATGGTCGGGGGCTGCGTGTGTAACACCCGGGCACGGGCCAGCCATTGTCGCTGTTTCTGTTGTCGCTGCACCTCGGCCTCTTCTCCGGACTGCTCCGCAGTGCCATTAATTGCAGATGGCGCCGACATCGATGATCCGTTCATGGCTAGAGTTTTATCGCCAACCTTGGGCAAGCATACCCTGAGTTCCACCGGGGGACGCGTTAGAAAGTAGAGAAACTGGCCCATCTCGTTCAGGAGGGCCGGTCGGTGCAATGGCGGGATGTGACTGCCGGGTCCGGTCGTGGGTCCCGCCGCTGATGCGTTACGCGACCGGCGATAGCACTGTAGGTAAGCCAAAAAGATGAGTCGGCAGTTCTCGACAATGTCGTCGGTGGCCTTGAGTAGGGCATTGGCCCGGCGCATCAATTTTTCGGCCACCTCGTCTCGGCACACGTTGGCTAAGCAGTACCATGCGACGGGTGCCGTCGGAGTCACCGACAGCTGGTTGCGGTACAAATCAATCACGGTGTCCAGATCGTCCGGGTCGCGAGTGGCGTTGCTTCGGATCCGCTGGCGCAGTTGGGTGTGTAGGGCGTACCCTTGAAGTAGATACGCGTGGAAGTAGACCGGCGCCAAGGTGGGGCCGCAGTCCAGGGCGGGTAGGAGGTAGGCGTAGCCGCCCGCGCGCAGGACGGCCGGATCGTCGCTCAGCGCTGTCAGCAGATCCACCGGTCGATCGAGGTATTCCTCAATGTCACGTTCGTTTAGCGTCACACGACCTGGGCATCAGGGGTATATCAAAAAAAATTGGATCGGGTAAATTAGGAGTAAGGAAATCGGGTCAGTGGGTTAGCGAGGGACGGGGGGGGTGCGGACAACCGAGAATGGATGACACCATCCACTCGCCCCGGTGGACATCCAAAGTGACCAAGTATTGTTTAAGTACTTACCGAGTTCTCTGTGCGGATCACCAATGGCCCTAACAATGGCTTCGAGGTTGCTACGCCACTCGGCGCCGACATGGGCCTGAGGGCGGAACAGACGCTCCGCGATCCGCGGCAGGAGCTGGTCAAAGAGATACGACGCGGCCGGGATATCCAATTCTAAAGGCTCGCAGTCGTGCTCCTCCAGGTCGCCATTCAGCCTCACATTGTAGAGGCAGTACAGGCATTGCAAGGCGTCGTGATGGGTCTCCAGCGGCGGCGTCGGGGTTGCGTCGTCCCAGTGGATAATCTCAAAGGCCAGGGCCAGGAATGAACCCTTATCAACCGTGCACAGGCCCATCTGGCCTACGGTGTGGTGGAGGGTGCGGAGGTAGGCGCGCAGGGCCCCGACCGCCGTCATGACAGGCGGAGCGGTGCGCCACGCGGCGTCGAGGGCGCAAGCGTCCAGCGGAAGCGTGCCAATGTGGATTCGCTGCCGCCGGTGGGCGACGTGATCCGATAGCGGGTCGACGGTTTCGTCGGCGCCGCCGTCGATCGGCAACGGTTGCGCGACAATACGGGGTTGGTTTGGTGGGAGGGTGTAGGAGGGGCGCGCCGGTGGGGCCTCCTGCATAAGGCGGACGACAGCTAAGAGCTCCCAACTGCGTACCATAAGAGTGTAGAGGGGTACCTGGATCTCCTCCTCGGGGAGGGACTGCAGATGACCGTCGTAGGCAATGATATGCTGGGACAGGCGGGCGACTAGTAGCAGAGCGTCCGGCGGTGGAGTTAACGATGATGAGGACGGCTTATGCGGATTAGGACGAGTCGACCGAGAGACCGTCTGGAGGTGGCGCAACCATGCTGGCACCGGCCGAGAAGAGTCCAGGTCGGCTCCGTACCCCTCCGTCTCTACCGCACCCCCATCCAGACGAGGCACGCGCCGGGCTAGAATTGCCTGGGCCCCGGTCGTCAAATCGCGAATCGTCGTGTTGATTGCGGTCAGCCCGGCAAACAAGGCAGCCACGGCCAATGCCCCCGGTTTGGGCCGTACCGACGCGTCGGCGCCGGCTTTACCGCTCCGTGCAGACGGGAAAGTCAGGTCAGGCAGCCCTTGGTCAATCTCGGTGGCAAGCGCAGTGACCGCCGTGCTCAGCCCGTCCATCTGCGCCACAAGACCGGCCAGTTGGCAGGCCCAGGCCTCGGCCGCACTGGGTGGGGATTTGCGCTGGTAGGCCCGTTGTAGGGTCTGCCAGACCACGAGGCGGCGGTAAGGGTCGAGCGAGGCGCCAGCGCTCGTCGCCTGAGGGGTTACCGCACTGGTAGAGTCTGCCGCGGCGCCTTCGGCGCGGAAGCGCGGGGTGCAGCCCGGTGTCATCGTCAGTGGAAACCCTTGCGCGTCAGCTGCCACGGCGGGTCGCAGCTGGCGGATGGCCTGTTCATAATGGCCGGCGGTGAAATCAGCCAGGCCGTCGCGAAGACGCTGTTCGGTAGCGAGGTGATCGGCGAGACGGCGAGCCACGGTCTGCCCGAGCGTCGGCAGGAATCGGCAGTTGGGCAGGGTTACCACCGCGACCTCTGACGTTGCGAGGGAGCGGGCGGCGGCCAAGGTGGCGCCAAGTTGTCCGTCGAGAACCCCGACCTTAAGACCCAACCAGTGCCGGCGGTAGACCAGGCACTGGTGCTGAGTGCCAGCACCGTCGCTGTCCATGGCATCTGGGTTCACTGCCAATGCGGGCGAACACTTGGCGCCCAAGGCCATGTCCAGCTGGACAATAAGCCGGCCGAGGGTGGCCGCCATGGTTTCCGTGGCGGCCTCTTCCTCGGCCGAATCGACCGTGGCAGAGGTAGTTCGGCTTCCAGCTTTGTTTTCCGGGCCACCCGTGGTAGAGGTGTCGGCTGCCATACTCAAGAGACCGTCAAGTAGAAACTCGCAGGTGCCGAGCAAGGCCCCCACCAGGGCCAGATCGCCGGGGCGGGCCGGGTGGGACGGGGCCTCGACGATCTCATCAGCCACATAGGCGCGGATCAGCCAAAATAGGTCCATGTGGCATATTTCGAACGCCTCCCCCAAGACTTGACCGAAATCCGGGGCCCAGCGGGTTGTGAGCCAGGAGGCAACGGGAGTTTCCGTCAGCCGCTCCCCACTACCACCGTCAAGGTCCTCCCCAGCGACCCAGCGGCGCCAGAACGGATCGGGCAAAAAGAAGCGCATGACATAATGGCGCAGGTAGGTCGATGGATCCGCCTGAGTGGCGTTGCAGACGGCCAGGAAGGCCGGCAGTTCACCGTCGTCGATCGGCGCGTCACTAGTGAGACCTTCAGCGGGCATTAGTTCGGCCAATTCCTGGGTCAGGGTGGTTACCAGATCGACCTGTGCCGGTAATTGTAGTGGCTTGGACGGGTCGGCATCGAGGCACAGGCGAAGCCACGCTAGGAGGCGACGACCAAGCGGGGTGGTGGGTCGGCCGTACTGGATATACTGGCGCTGAGCAGTCTGGATGCTCACGGGGGCTTTGCTCCACACGCGCAGGATTCGTTCGGCCGTCCGGTCCAGGTCAGCCAGCTGGTCGGACGCTACGTGCGAGGCTGCCGGATGGTCTCGGTCCGATCCGTGCGAGGCCCCAGCCTCGACCAAGTCCCACCAACCGAACCAGCGGAAGAGGGTGGCGAGGGCCCCGTCGAGTGCCTCATCCCAATTTTTAGCAGCGATGGTGGTGGCGGCGGCGGTACGGCCCGAGGTCGCCTCAATCGGCATGGTCGATCCGGAGCGGCGGCTCATCTTGGGATACGCGGCAGTTCGCGGACTCTCCGGTGTCTCGCCGACCGCGGGGGACTGGCGTGACGTGGCACGGGTGAGTGATGTGCTAGCAGGCCCCATGGACGAGGCGCGTTGCAATGGTACCCTGACGGGCACCCCGGTTCCGTCGTCTGATACGCGCCGGTTCTTGAGAGATGGGACGAGGCTTTTCGGTAACGGAGCGGCGCCGAGAATTGGTGAGGTGGGTTGGGAACGCGTCATGGAATTCCTGGTCCGGAGGCGCGGCTGGGCTTCTTGACTTTGGGGTTCAATGCTAGCCGCGCTGAGTACGAGATCTGACAAGGCCGAATCGGACATTTTACGTTTCAAGCCCGGTCGGGGACGGGTCAGTACGGGCATAAGGCTGGTACGAGGGCCCCGCGGAAGGGTTGGGAGCGGAGGCAGGCCCGGTAGGTGGTGGGATGAGTCACGTGGGCTTTGAGGGTCGTCAGGCGCGGGCTTCGCCGCGTCAATTTCCATCTCAGGTTCCCCATTTGACTGGGCGGTGCACAGGGTAATTGTGATTGGGGTAAAAACCTCGTCCGGGTCACTCACTGCTCGGTCACGGTAGACGCTCAGTAGGAGTTGGCCCAGGGCCGTCCAAGTAGGAGCGACCAATTCATAGGCAGTCACGGGGGGAGTCGTCGATGGCGTAGCAGGCAGAACTGCAGCGGCGGCCCGCGCGATAGAAAATGCGGTAGGTGGCACTGGTGGTAGTCGGAATGCATGGGCCGGCGGTAGTTCGGGAGTAATGTACAGCGGTGGGTCCAGGTAGGTTCGACAGGCGGCTTCGCTGGCCTCCAGGGTGGCGAAGTCGCCCGTGATGTACAGCAGACCCAGAAGCGCCTGGTAGGCCCACCACTGAGTGGGTTCGAATCGTGCAAAGTTTGGTGGGGTAAAAGTGGCTGTGTAATCGTCGCCGTCATCCACGGAGCCTGACTTGGCACTATTGATTACCCGTTCCAGGGCAGCCCGAGCCAGGCCCAGCTGGTGGGTGTCGAGAGCCAGTCGGCCGATACGTAGCCAGAGCGTGGTATCCGATGCATCAAGTTCCGCCGCGCGCAGCAAGTAGTCAAGGGCCCGGTTACGCTGCACGGTGGATTCCGGCTCCTGCTCCCTGGTAGGCAAGAGCGACCTGGCATGATCGTCGAGGGGCAGCGGGGTGTCGTGTTCCAGCACGCGAGCCTCGTCGCAAAGAAAAGATGCGTAGTTTCGAAACACGTTGTAGAGGAGCTGCTCGATGCGGGCCTCATCCTCGTCACGAAATATGAGACCGGACTGGGAAGGCTTGGAGGGGGCCGGCTTACCGTTGGGTACGGCGCCGGACCCGTGGACCGAGGCCCGGAGCCAATCGGCCTCCAGAACCTGCTCCAGCAGCTCACGGGCGTCCTTCCGGCGGCCTTTGTTGTATAGGCGCAGCGCCTGGTTGTACCGATTGACGCTTTCATCGATCTAAGGGAGGGTGTCGTAAATAAGGCAGGCGGGCATATCAGGTAGAATAAAACGGTTAGGCCATCACTGGTGGTAACTGTGAGGCTACTAGGTCCGCACCGTGAAATCGTTAAACCTAGGGCGTGCTGGGCTGCGTATTGGCACCGATGTGGAAATGTAACGCACTTTCAATGCGGTATTGTGGTCGGTTCTACTAGGTACTCTGAGGTACCGGGGCCTAGCGTTCCGTCAGTATTCGGCCCCCACGTATAGTCGAGGCGTCCAGAACAGACAGGCCACGTCAGGCCATACCATATATGGTCGAAACGACACGGCCTGGCTACGGTACGCTTTTATTAAGCCGTACCTGGAGGGCCTGCACTCGGTAAACACTTACCAATTCGGGCACCTCGTTGTGAGTCTGGGGCAGATCGTCGACATTCTCAACGTTAATGGGGGTAAAGCGGATCATGGCTGCATCGTTGAGGGCCGGCGGCGGGCCTTAGCAGGACTAGGTTCAACGTGGATGATGCGAATGGAGAAATGGTAAACGTAAGGGCCCAAGGCTTGCGGGTGGTCGAAATGAGAACAACTGTTACAGAACACCTTAAGGCCCCGGCCAGATGGTATGTAGTGCATCGGCAGTGAGGCCCTGGTGAGCGCCTGGCTTGTTGGCACAACGGTCACGGCAAGCGACCTGTCAGGCTGCGGGGCTTTAGCAGAGGAAGGAGTAGGGTTTAGAGCGACGCGCCTTATATGCCAACTGGCAGGAGGGCCGCATGGGACTGTAAGGTGGTGGGTATGGATCCCCCCTCCCTGAAGGCACTGCACGGCGCACAGCTTTGGTGTGCCGGGGTGCGCCAACAACCGTACAGAGATTTGGCAACCAAGCGTCGTACGAGTTGACGAGGAGCAACCCAGTATGGCTGGGTTGCAGGTCGGCTCCACAACAACCTGGCACTCCATGCCTGGCTGGTCCCGCTGTCGGACTAAATGGGGAGCGCGTGATGAAAAAATAGGGAGACCCTGAATGCGCATCGGGAAGCCGTCCGCAGCCGTGATCTAGCCCTTACTGTGCCGCCCTGGGTCGCGCCTCCATTGTCAGATTGAGGAGGCCCATCCCGTCTCGACGCATAGACGGCCTTGGCCTCCCTCCTTCCCTCTTTAGAGTTGATCTGCATGTAGCCGCCGCCCCTAATCTCGGTATAAAAATTTGGACGGTCAATGCCACGCTCGAGTGCAGGCCGGTTTTACAAAGCGCGCTAAGATGGCTGGGTGGCTCCAATCTCTCTAGCTACCCCTCCGTATCGCCCACCAACACCCCCTATCGCCCCCTCCCTTCAGTTACAAGCGAGTGGGTTCGTCGCGGCGGGGTCCAACGCCAGCCTATCCCAACCGTCGGTCCAGGGCGAGCGACCTGGCCGTTCGTTCCCACCCGCTTCCCGCCCTCGCCTTCCCACCCCAATACCCACCAACTCTACTGCCCAGCCACATCGGCGTGCCCGCTCCTCCTCTCACAAACTCCACCCACAGATGTGCATAACCTCACTGCTCATTTCTTTCCTTACTTGTCCCATCCGAAACCCTCTGAATGCCACAACACATCTGTGTTTAGCGCTGTCTATTTATAACCGGTGTACCTCAGATACGTCTCAGCTAGCGTTCCTGGCCCTGTCCATTCCCTCCCCCGCCCCCGCCGTTTGTTCCCTCTTAGTCTGGACCCTGCTTCCCACTGCTATTGTCCAGTTCCTGGCTTTCCACTCTGTCTCCACCACCACTCGTACCTCTTTATTTACACGCTGTGCTTTATCTCTACGGTCTGCATCGCGTCTGGGATTCCCTTTCTTTCCCCCTCCCTCCCTTCCTACCAATATAACTACCCGACCGTAGCCTGCTCTGTCCCCCATTTATTTACAAGCGACAATGGCCGAGGAGCCCCCCGCCACCCCCCGGACGGCTGTCCCCGTGGAATTTTCCCAGTCGGATGAGCCTGCCCACTCGACCGGCCCAACCGGCAACCAGGGGTCGTCCGCCATCCCGCCCCCCTCGACCGCCTCCCCTGTGAACGGCTCCACCCCGCAATCTCCCGCGGCCACCGCGACCTCACCCGTGCGCTCACCGACCAATGCCCAAGACGGCGGTTCACCCTCGGCCACCCTAGCCGTCCCATCCGACAGTATCAAGACGCTGCTTCGTAAACCGTCGGCTTCATTGGTACGGGCGAGCATCCCGCCGCCCATCAACACCACCACAGCCGCCACTCCATCCCCTCTGGTGCACGCCATCGTGCCCTCGCCAGCCCCGCCGGTTGGCCTCTGTGACGAAGCCCCAGACAACACGGGCCAGCCGGGTACCTTCCGGGTTGGCGTGGCCTCTGACCGAAACCGTCGGTGCCGACGCACCATGGAGGACTCGCATTCCTTTTTTTACAAGTTTGACGATGCCGACGGCCAAGGGTTCTTCACCATCTTTGACGGGCATGCCGGCAAACAGGCCGCGGAGTGGTGCGGGCTGCATTTCCACGAGATTTTCCTGGCCAATCTGGCCCGGAGGCGTGCCCTGCAGCACGCTTCTACCCCTAAAATCGACACTACGTCAACGCCCTCTACCGCCGACGTTGTCGCCGCTGTTTCAGCCATACCCTCCTCCCCCTCCCGCTCGGCTAATGCCACGGCCACGTTGCCCACACCAGCCGCCACCGATGTGCCACAGACCCCCCTGCCCCTGGTGAGCCATAACCGGTCTCTGTCGTTGGACTCCGACGACCTACCCTCCGTAGCCGAAACGCGGGGCCCGGCTCGTCCTTCCCCGTCCAAGGCCGCGGAGGTGGCTGCCTCGGCCCTCCGGCCTATCACCGCCGAATCTACCGTCACCGAACTCATGCACCACGCCTTTGTCGAAGCCGATCGACGAATATCGACCGAACTCACGTCGCATTCCGGGTGTACGGCGGTAGTCATATTCTTGGAGACCCATCCGGCTTCCGCCTCCCTTCACCCGGCGACGACTACTCCACACACCTGGAGCCTGTACTCAGGAAATGCCGGAGATGCCCGCGGCGTGCTGGCGCGCGGCGGGCGGGCTGTGCGATTGACCTACGACCACAAGGGGGACGACCCACACGAGGTGCGGCGCATTTCGGAGGCCGGTGGGTTCGTGCTTAACAACCGGGTCAACGGTGTCCTGGCCGTGACCCGCGCTCTAGGCGATTCAAGCATGAAGGACGTGGTCGTGGGTCACCCTTACACCACTGAGACCGACCTTAATCACGAGGACACGTTCCTGATCTTGGCCTGTGACGGTCTCTGGGACGTCTGCACTGACCAGGAGGCCGTCGACCTGGTGAAGGACGAACCCGATCCGCAGAAGGCGAGCGAGCAGCTCACTAAGCACGCCCTCGATAACTTTAGCCGGGACAATATCACGGTGATGGTGGTCCGTCTCTATCACTAGTTGACTGACCTAACCACCCCCCCCGATGTTGTTGATGTGTTTGTTTTTCCATCCCCCCCCTATCGTGTAGCCTCTGTGGCCTCTATTCAGTTTAAACGTTTATTTCGTCTTCCCTGTGACGGTATGTCTTTTTTCCCTGCCTCTAGCGGCCTCACCCTGGCTTTCCGCATCTGTAATTGTTTCTGATCTCTTTTCCACCTGTTTTTTTTATCCGCCGCCGCCGCCAATTCGACCACCCCTTTCGTTTTCTTTCACCTTTCATTCGAAGGGGGGGAGTCTCTTTCTTATCAGGTTCATCTCGACCCCACCAGACACCACCCCGCCACTCCTATCCTACGGCTTGTATAACTGATGTCCTATTCCAACGCAGCGTCTTTCGCCCCCTCCCGGACACGGACTGCCGGCCGTCTGGTTACTTACAGCCGTCAAAATACATTTCCCTTTGCCTGCCCTATTGATTAGATAATAGCCTGCGGAGGCGTGGAGCAATGGTCGTAGCAGCAGTCAGCATGGGTCACCCACCTCTCTCTGACATAATGTACTAACTGATTTACAAAAATTCTGGGTCGTGGTAAGCATACTAATGGGGCAGGAATGGGGGGGCCTGACCATTGATACCCACCACTTCTTATATTCTGTACAGCGCTGCAGGTCGCGTGATAGCAGCCCAGGTTGTTGCAACGTCAACTCATACGCAAAATTGTAAGTCCTCTGATACACCTTACAGATGCTTTGCCTAATCCAACCATACAGCCTAACGCTAACCGTGCGGCATGAAATTTTACCCCATCTTGGCTTACAATCAGCAAATTAACGTAACCGGGTGACCTTTACCTTAGCACGGCCACAATGCTGTCGGTATAATCAAGAGTGACATTTGACCATAACAGCTAGGGATATCACCGACGCTCCCTAAGGACTCCTTTCCCCCCCCTTTCCTCCGAAGGTAGTGTCGTCTCTGCAGGCACTGTCGTGCTAGAAGTTACGCATCAGCATGCAACTATCAAAGTTTTACCATGGCCAACGAATAACCCGCGGGATATATTAAGGTGGTGGCAACCCTTCCCCGCCTCCGCATTGCCCAGGGGGTTAGATTTAATACTTAAATGATACACGAGCTATTAGAAAGGCGACGACTTGATTTCATTACCCGATATTCGTTCGATCGTTTTGGTTTAATCCTTAGGTGTTTTTTTGTCTTATCTATACCCATCTTGAAAGATGCCGTCCTCGATCATGCGATCAGACTCCATCAGCTCCGTCGCCCGACGAGCGTCCGCGTCTACCCACTGGACCGCTACTGAGGATGCCCTCCTCCTACTGTCTATCCAGCATACCGACGATTATCTACTCAACTGCATGCCTATCTACGCCGACCTCTGCCGTCGTCGCCATCCAAGCCTCAATGCCGGGCTGGTCGATTATCAGCCCTCCGCTGCCCGAACCTTCGAGTTATACAGCGGGCATCATGCGGAGGACACTTCGGCATCTGGCACCCCGGGACTCTGGCAGATAATCGCCAGTCGGGTACCGGATCGCACCGAGAGTAGCTGCCGCGATCGCTACCGTAAGTTGCGTCTTGGGTACCGACGGATCCCGACCGATATCGGCGATGGTGATGTCGAACGCTTGCTTCGACTGGTCAACGACAGCCTCACTCCACCTACCCAGATAGCGGCCGAGATGGGGTTGGATTTGGATTATTCGGACTTGCGGTGGTTGGTGCGGTTCTGTGAAATCCGCCGTGCGTTGGTCCTCGAGGAGGCCCAGCCACAGTGATCTCGACATTCGTGATTATGAGTGGAGGCCGTGCGAGATAGTACAGCCCTAGTAACCCTCACCCCATTGGCATGTGCTCCAAATTAGGAGCTTCAGGTGGGTTGAAATAGGAGGGCGCATATATCTACACGGTCAATGATTATGTTTATGGACATTGAGCAAGGGCATAAAAACCGACATGGGACTCATCGCATGACAAGGTAGGGAAGAGGCGCAAATGTTAGAGACAGGCAAGCAAGTATGGAAGACGGTAGAGGGGTGTGGAAAAGGTATAGCCAATGCAGATAACGGAAGGAGAAGGTGGTTAGCATTTCCGCAAGGTCTAGAGGTGGTAGATAAGCGTCAAACGTGGTACCGGAGTTGGTAGTCGAGGAAGCCCTTGGCCAGCTTTTGGCGGGAGCCATGGACCCAAAGTTTGCTCTGCATTTCGACTAAGCGGCTGACGGCGCGCTGGAAGGCGAAGGTTTCCTCTTCGCCAGTGAAGATGGGACTTGAGAGCTGTGTAGGTTGGATGAGGGGGGGGGGGACGATGAGCACGGTTGAAAAGGTGGTGTAGAGGGATGTGGAGCTTAGCAGTTGGTTCACGGCATTTCAATCTGTACGCCGAGCCGGCGCCACAGACACGGGCCCACCGCCATTAAACCACCCACGGATCCAAGATTCCACCGTACTTACCTCTTCGTGGTTGAGACCAAGATCGTCCATGAGCTGGAGCTGGTGACCCTCGAGTACGGCCGGCCGGGTTTTATCCTCGGCGCCGGTGCTCGGCGTATCGTGGCCCTCGGCCCGGAACAGGTCGGCGGCAGGTGCCTCGGCCGAGATGACCAGCACGATGTGGTTTTCGTACAGGGTATCTACGAGGGTGATGAACCGCCGGGCCTCGTTCTTCATGGTGAGGTCGAGCCGGGGGATCCCCGTGACGAACACGGTGTCAAAATGGGCGGCGATCTGGAGGTAGTCAGCGGCGCTGTGGGCCTGGGCGCAGAGGTCGTCGAATGAGAAGTAGGCGACCCGACCCGCCGCGCGAGGAACGACTAGGTCGCGACCCAAAAAGTTGAGCGTCCGGGTGGCGGCCGCGCGCCAAGTCCCACCGTCTGTGGCCAGCGCCCAGAGTTGCTCGATACGGTCGGTCGTGGCGGAGTTCAAAGGGGTGAGGTACAGATGACCGCGTTCACGCTCGAGCCGTCGGTAGTCTGTGCCCGAATCCAATGAGACCACGCGGCACTGCTCCTTCAGTAGATCGATGCAGGGGAGAAAGCTCTGCCGCTGCAGGCCGTTCTTGTATAGATCTGTGCTCCGAGTGGGTAGCGGCAGCAGTGGCAGGGTGAGGGGTTAATATGACGGACCTGGAGACTGGTCCGCGGGTGAGGTAATTGGCGTGTCAGGCTGGTACCCACCTTATGCCCCCCTCCCGCATGGTCGGCCCATCAAACGTGCCTCTGTGCATGACACTTACCATCCGGATGGCGGTTGGAGGTTGTGATGACCACCACACCGTGGAAGAAGAGCTCGTTGAAGAGGTTGCGCAGGATCATGGCATCGGCAATGTCTGTCACCTGGAACTCGTCGAAACAGAGTACCCAGGACTCGTTAGCAATCTCCTCTGCGATGACAGGGATCAGATCACCCTGCGAGTGGTTGGCCTCGCGGTACCGTTGCATGCCTGTGATAAAAGTAGGCAGTGCACAGAGGTGAAGGCTGGGTCAGTGGGAAAGGACTGGTGCACTGCAATGGTTGCACGCGCTGAGTCGGATAGGTAGAAAGAGAAAAGGGTATCACGTCCAAAGAGGGAATTACATAGCTCTGGCTCTAAAGTCCAAGGGGCAAACTTACGCTGGTGCACGTCCTGCATGAAGGCGTGGAAGTGAATGCGCTTCTTGCGTTCGACCTGGAGGGTGTCGTAGAGCATGTCCATCAGCATCGTCTTGCCCGTACCAACGTCGCCGTACAGGTACAGACCGGCTGGATGGGTGTCGTCGGGCGGAGACGGATGGTGGTGGATGTAGTGGCCCTGCCGAAACGGTAGTAACTTGGCAATCTGGTAATGTAGGAGGTTACGGGACAAACCGATACGTTGGGGGGGGAGGAAGTCGAAAGGTTAATACAATAGCCGGTATGGTTTTGAGTGGCGAAATGTGGTACTTCCCAGCACGTTGGCGGCGGGATTGTCCTCGCGGGTCCTTACCTTCTCCATGATGACATTATGGTGGGCAGTGGCGGGGTGATAATCCTTGAGCTTCAGGTACATCTGCTGGAGGACGCCGACGATGGACCGTTGGAACTCGTCATCGCGGAGTTTTTTGTTGGTGATCAGACTTTGGTAGACAGCGAGAGGGCCTTCGGTGGGCACTTCTGGGCGGTTAGTCAGGGCATGGGTGAAGTGGGTGCACACAGAAGTGTTAGAGTCGCGAGGGACAAACGACGGGTGGGCGCGTGCCGCGAGGGGCCTCAATTGCCGACCGGGACATCTGCTGCTTGCGTGGAGTCTCCCACCGGCTAAGCAGTGCCAGTTGACTTCCCCCGCCCGGTTCGCAGTCACATAGCGGCTGAAAAGCGCTACCTAGGAAGCGCTAGGCGAGGCCGTACGGCCACATTCGCCCAGCGATCCAACCGCCCCCTGGGGTACAACTATTGTACGTACGGGCTAGCAGCACGAGAGGGGGAGGATACTGACAGGGCCCGCTCTGCCCCTGGGCCTGGACTACCATAGGCGGATAGGCGCAATTCCACTGTCGGACAGCAGCAGCTGGTGTGAGTTGCCCCATCGCCCTCCCCTCCAGTTCACTGCCGCAGAGCCGATTGAGGGGCTACGAGTGAATGGGTCCAGGGGGGAGGATAGGCTGCAACCGAGCCGGTTGGCCCCGGTCTGCCAACTCTGCCACCCGACTAACTCCGAGACGCACACCCAAGGGCGCAAATGTGCAGCTTTCCTTCCCCTCCACTAGGGGGCTAGCGCACTGAAGCCCCCTCCCATAACGAGTGAAGTGTCCCATTGTGTATTGGCTCCATTGTGCACCTACTTAAAGCAGACTGGGCGGTTTGGCTGTTGGTGTGGGGGCCGAGATCCAACAGGAAGGGATCAGAAGCATGCGTCGACCGCCACCGGCGAAGCCCACCGGGACGCTGACCGGCGGCTAGGGCCAGAGTGGCCAGGCCACGCGGACGTATTGAAGGTGAGCTCGGAGCGGAGATCGTGGCCGTTGTCGGACGGAAGATTCCGCACTGCCAGCAACGGGCCGGCCCGGCCGATAGGAAAGCCCGGCTCGGGCAGCAGGCCCGGCAGGCAGCTGATGTACGGAGGGAATTCATGAGTTAGAAGCAGGTGTATTGACGACCGGTGCGGATGAGGCGACGTGGGTTTGTAACTGGAAGGGCCAATGGGAGACGGGGAGAGAATAGAAGTTGACGAGACCTCACACTACCACGAATGGTAGGCCCGGGGGATTCGTATTAAGGTAGGGTGCTGACGAAGTAGAGGGCCGTAGTAGGTTCAGAGTGTGTTAGGTTGGTTACTTAAGCAAAACCAGCGAGGCTAGCGCACGGGGGAAGTGCCAGCCGAGAGGGAATGAGCCGCAACTCGAAGGACGCCGTGGGGTTCAGAGGTATAAAAAAACGGTCGAGTCCTACAGTAAGACACTTGAAGAGACGCGGCAGGGAGGGTGAGAGAGTAGGTTGGTGTACAGAAAACCCCAGTTCCGCAGAGGGATGGTCCCCCCGGCGGCCTTTTATATAGAGCCCTGCTGTCAGTCAACTCTGTGGCTCCTACCCCTCCCTCGTCCCCTCGCCTGCCTGGCATTGCCCAGGCGTCTACTCTTTCAGCGCCCTACCTCTACCGCCCGGAATATATCTGGTGGAAAGGGTCTCGTGGACCCTCCTTGTCCCCCCAACCACACACACCCGGGCCCCCACCGGCTCCTCCCCTATCACGTCTGGCCTTTTATGCCCCTCTCTCCCCAATCCTGGCTTCACCTTTTCTGCGTTCCTCAACCATTCGCCACCGGCCCCCTTCAAACTTTAGCCAATCCAGCTCGGCGCTGGGACGCGGCTCGGACGTGATTGTGCGGGTAGGCCACGGAAGCGTTGATGACGGAGTACGGTCGTAGATATCGCAACGCTGAGATAAATAGGTCGGCCGATCGGGCGTCAAATGTAAAGCCGTAGACGACACGGCCGGCGTGCCAAGGGGGGAAAAGCCAATTGGAATGTGCGTCATGTTTTTTTGCCCCTATTGAGTGCTCTACGTCAAGGCTTCGTCCGCTTGCAGGACCTACCGAGCCCCTGAAGACTATAAATTAGAGGGTACCAAATGCGGTTGCAGCCCATTGTTCTAACCCCCTTTCTCCGTCCCGCGCCTGGATCTCAGTGAATGAACTATTGCACATGGATGTATGACCACTATTCAGCCCGTGGCTGAAATTGGTGAACGGTAAGAAGGGTCAGCAGCCGGTGTAACTGGCCTGACTCCTTTAGCCGCCGCAGATCAACCTCTATTGCCGATTCGCCGGTTTAATAGACATTGGCCGATAGGTACTAGAATGGTACCTTCCCAGAAAATAAGGCAAGTAAACGTGGTCGGGGGGGATTGACAACTCGTTCGGTCCATTCGGCTAAATCATCTAATCTTTGCCGTCTTCCCCGCTTTTAGATCACCAGCCCCTGACTTACGGTCCAAGTAAATCGAATGACTTAAAGCTGGTCGAGGCTCCCGGTGGTAGATTGGCAAATACGGGGGGAGACAACTCGGGCAAGTCGTCGTTACAACCCTGTTGAAGCCGAGCTACCAATGTCATATTTAATAATGAAGGCTTGGTACGAAAAGTTGAATGATAGCGGTGCCAGAGAAGGCTGGAAAGAGCATTCTCTTCCAATGAAGCGGTCACGGACGACGATGTACACAAGACCTGGGCGCCGTTCAGAATAGGATTGCCGCAGCTGTTTGTAAGTGCGTGACCACACGCTACCCTCGATACCATTTGTTCCCTCATTAAGTGTGCGGTCGACGTTGGTGGCTTATCGATTTCATCTTTTCAGTCACCAGAAGAGGGGGCGGTGGTCCCGATTGCGGTTTAGCCACCCCGCCCCCCGGAATTCGCCAGACCTGTAAACTCGTCAACCCAGGCGGGTGTCTGTACCCACCGAGCACAAACGGTCGAGCGCAGCACCTCCTTCCGTCGTTGGTAATCGTGGGCCAGGTCCTTGGCCCTGTGGTATGGCCCGGCAGCCGCCACCGAGGCGAGGTCGGCCCGTACCACCCGCGCCTGAATAGCCCCCGGGTTATCAACCGAGAGCGATTCTGACCGGCGTTCAAGGTAGTCAGCCCACCTTTGGAGCGTCGTTGTGAATTCGGTCAGTAGAGCCCGTTTACAGAGTCGTGACTGGGCCTTGTGGGAGTACACGGCGCCCTGCCCCTCAATTAAGCTGTTCTTCACGGGGGCGGCGCCTTGTTTACGCCCCCCAACAAGCACTTCCGCCCCATTCGCGCCGCTGTACCACCCGATTGCTGCCTCGACAGAGGGGGGGACAGGTACCGAAAGGAAAGGGTAGGCAAAACCAAATAGCGAGAGCCATCAGTGCAACCCCGTGGTAAATTTCGGGTGGGAGGAGGAGGGCAGTGAACGGTCAAATAGTTAGGTGGGCGACCAACAGCGTAGGAAAGATGGAGGGGTGTCAGGCGGACCGTCGGCGGTATTTGCAATGTTTTGTTTAAACCTCCTGAAAAGTAGGTATCAGAGTGGCAATCCATCTTCATCCCAAACCAGTCAAAAGCAATGACCCCATGTGATAAAACTCTCAAGGTAGTACGTTTACGACAGAGTCGCATGTCGCCACCGCGGCTTACTTACCAGCTTCCGCCGGGATGTACACCGTCTGGCCAGCACTGCCGCGCTCTGCGAATTGACTGTGCTCAAACGGTAACTGCGTGGGATATATCTGGAGTGGATGGGCTATTATAAGCGCATGACAAGTCTTAAGACGAGCACAGTTAGCTAGGCCCTTGGGATATTCGAATCGCGAGAAGGTATAGTAGAGACGACTACTTCTGATATCTGCCATGGCGCAACTTACTTTGGCCATACACACCCATGCGACCGATGAGGGCCCGCCGTAACCCAACTTCGCTAAACCAGTCCCCAACTACCACCGAGGTCAGCCGGACTGGATCGGTAAAATAGGCCACTAGGGCTCCTTGAACCCCGACGGCGTGCCAAAGAGCCAGCTTGTCACTGCAGGACATACTGGTCGTCGATTCGGCGTCCTTTCGTGCTACGATTAGTATGCAGAATAGTGGTCATTCAGATCAGAGTTATTATACTATCAGAGGTGGTAACAAAAAAAAAGCCGGACTAGTAATTATCGTAGGGCGATAATCCATCATACCACGCAACTAAACTTGGTCCTCTCTCCAACGTCCTTATAAAACAGCTATCTTACCTGGCTTCGTTCGCAGGGCGGTCAAGCAGTCCACGTCGTCGCGGCCCCGTCGGAACGGCAACGTGGACGTACTCTGCTCAGCATCACCCTCGGAGGGCTTGGCTCGTTTACTGGGCGGTTCAGCAGAATCCAGTTCTCCATCACTGGAATGCCTGCCCCTGAGCAGAGTGGGGCTAAATTGGGCTGGTCCCATCTTGGCGTAGGATTCAGCGGTGGCGGCGGCCATGACTTCCATGGTAGCATCCCCACCTGGTCAAGCGAATAATAAAGCATGAGCCACAGGGCGTGCTGTTAGCAGGGGCAAGGTAATGGTGTATATTCCAGGTAGCATCACTCGTATTGATGTGGCTGATATCAATGCTGTGTCATTACACTTACAGGGCGACTGGCTAACGTAAAAATGAAATCGGATCCCTGGTCGCAATCGCAGGTGAGCCTTTCCGTCGGCCCCATCGCTGCTCAATACGAATATAGAGTTTTGGTTGTCGACGGTCGAGTTGGCCAGTACTCTCTGCAGTTGACCGAGTAGGTAACTGCGGGGAGGATAAGAAAGCCCAGGTTAGAGTGAGATTATAAAAGTTTATCTGGGCCAATGGTTGTCGCTCTCTCTAGTAAGCCAGGATTGGTAAATTATATCGAGTAGGCCATACTTACCAAACAAAGGAGCGACGGGCAATGACTTCGGCGTGCCAGTCGTGTACCAAATCTCCGCAACGGCTAAGCCGGCTGGCGCTGGTGCATTTTAACCCGGTGCTGCAAGGTTGTTATAAGAAGGTGAGTACAACAATAATGCTAAAGATTGTGAGCAGGACGACGCTACGCCATTGACAATGAGAGTACTGGCTGGTATGCAGCCGGCTGCCTTGACTTACCCTAGCGCAACACATTCCAGGTCGTCTGTAAGAAAAAATACGGGAGTGGCAAGTTGAATGAGTCATAACGGGTGTTGCGAGTTTGATTAGCAAGGAAAATGAACCTGCCTTGTCATTTCTCTTTTCTACCTTGTAATAATAAGCCTACATCCTGTAATTATGTCGGAGACACTTGGCCGCTTCGTACCTCCTTCTTGTTCCAGGACAACTCCAGCCAGCACGGTCCATTCGTGTTTGTCAGCACCCCGTGTGGCTGGTTTGCCTTTCTTAGGCAGCCTACGGAATCGTTCCTGGCAGACATGAGCAACGCGGTTGGCCACCTCGGAAAACACTTTTAGTTGCGGCACCGGGATGGCAGAGGTTTGCTCCCTAGCATCCGTCATACTACCAGCCTATTGAGATTGATTCCGGAGATTGTAGGACGCTTAATAGAGGCGGCCAAACGACAGGCAGCTTCTCGGTGATGGTGGCCAAAGTAGCGGTCGCGATGCGGCTGCCATGAGGATGGAGCCAAGTGTGATTGAATGAAGCTCATTTATGGGCGCAACTGGGAAAGGGAGTGTCTCGCCTAGGGAGTTCACATATTATCACGTGGTTTACCTCACGCACAGAGTCCACTGGGAATTATTAGCCAAAACTATCATGGTGCAGCAAACGCGGCCGTGATCCAGGCGGTCCAAATGGCTACTTCAAGCCCCTCTGCCAGTACTTTATGATTCTTTCGACCGCCCGAAGCTCATTTGTCTCGGGCCTATTGATGCGAAATAATTATTTATTCTAAATACCAACCATATAATACTTGCGTTTCATAGCTTCTATACAACCCATGATATACTAAGTTCCTATACCTTCCTCAAGGACTGTGATGCCCAAATAGCTGCAACCCAATGGCTATTGCTAGCCACTACAGTTCCATGAAGTACTTACAAAGCGGGCACCTAGAACCGCAGAAACGTCCAAGCTTCTGGCCTCCCAGGCTGCAAGAACGTATGTGCAGCCGCCGGAGGCCGCACACTAACTACCAGGAATCATGACAAAACCACCCAGAAACTATATCAATCCGGTGCCCGGCCCTCCTTCATGTCCCTGCTCCGATTTTTCACCTACTCCTTGTATTTGATCGACGGTGCGTAGCACTCCCCAACTCTCCAATACACCCTACCCGCCTGTCTACTCGACCAGTTGGTGCCAAACTCTATTTACGGGCATCACAGTGGCGCTTTCATTAGCTTGTTACCATCCTTTGAAGCACGAGAAATATAATCACCGTTTGGAGATATCCTCCCAGATCGTTTTCCCAGCCAACTGTACCCTTGGTTCTCGTGATAAAAAGCTGGCGTATTTCATCGGCCAGGTTAGGGCAATTTATCGTGCCGCTTTGTTATTACAATCATTCACGAATTTTCTGTTAATACCACATTAGCTGCCAGCCATCAGGACCATATCCTTTAGTGATCATCAATTGGAGATTTCTAGACAAAAAAATATTATCATGTTTCTCTTGCCATATTGTCCTTATATCCTATCCTAAATGTTATGATGTAATATCACCCAACGTTGTTCAGCGGACGCCTATTTGCACTCAAGCTAAGCGCTGTCTTGGCCTAATGCTGAATTACGAAAAAGACTACATCTTCAAGATCCTACAATCCTTAACCATCACTATTACCACGAATAGGTTGGGTTACCATACGTTGCTATGTGGGATGAATAGGTGACGCCTCCCTAGTACTATATCTACTAAAAGCACAGTGGCTGCTGATATTGACTAACAAATTGTAACCCACCAAGTTTGGTAAATTCAAACTATGGGCACGGCCAGCTCGCAAGAATTCATATGGGGAAGGGATCCAGTGCAGTAACTATGGCCTAGAAGCTCGACCAAGTAGCTATAGAAACACAAACTATGAAAGCGAGCATAAAGCGTGTGGTGAGGAACTACTGCCCAGAATTGTGACACATTTTAGACTCGCAACCGATTTTTTCAGCCAGGGGCTAGTGAAGTACTTGGTTCACAGAAAATCCTCACGTGGCCAGTAACCCTCGCCTAATGATGGTTAGGAGGGCGGTGCATTTTCCCAAGCTATTGACGAACAAACATGCCAGACACTGTTCCGATTATTCTATATAAGCAAGATTAAGTATGTAAAAATAAGTTGGATTGGTTTTATTAGTAGCTCGGCGGGGGCTTGACTATTTATGGGCCTTTTAAGATATCTTGTAACGTTGGGAGGAACAGGCGATGGTGTGCCTTCGACGAATTAACACCCGCAAGCATTGGTGTGTGTTCCCTTTGTGCGGTATGGGCCAAAAGAGAGGGAAGCGGCAGCGGACTCACAGTTCGCCCTCCCATTTCAAATAAGTTGTATAAACCGTTGAATGTCAGTACAATCGTCTTCTCCTCTATGACTTTGGTAGCCGTTTGGAAATATTCCCTACGCCTCATTTCGCTCGATAGAATAGATCTTGGGTATGTCCGTTATGAATATCAACCCATTACAAAAATATTTTGTTTGCCCTGCAGACCATCCACCTTGGCACAGCGTGAGCCAAACGGGGCCACAGCCTATGCCTCACCTCCTCTCTCACATGTAAGTTGGCAGAGGCGATGGCTCCAAGAGGCCAGCCAATCACATCTGTCATTCCGCCGCACCCGCTATGGCCCAGTCCAGCAGCCGAAAGATCAAGCACATGGCTCTTACCATTCTCCATAAGTCAGCACGTACTCCCAAAGCTCTCACCACTTTCCAACTACGAGCCTCGGCAGTCTGCATGACCCACCTTTCTACCGGTAATTTCGACAAGGCTCTGGACCACCGTGACCGCCGTACCGAGCTCTTAGCTTGGCAAGTCCTCACTCACGATGGCTTCCAGTCAACGTTAGGTGAAAGAAGTGCCAAATGGCGTACGAAACTCGTCTGCTCCGGTGACACAGGCATATACATGCCAATGTCAGGTTACAAGGGTGTGAGTAAGCCACTGCTACTTGGGCCTACGATCTAACCAATCTTGGAGGAAATCGTCCTCAGAGCGACTCGTCAGGCTTCCGGAAGCAATACCTAGTCGTTCAATGCCTTAGATTTCCAACTGAATAGCAAAGATCGATGCCCAATCCTTCCAACCTACTACCGGATGACCCGACCCTATACTCATCTGACCGTCGTTCGTGGTTCCGCCCCGTTGTCGAACCTACGTACGTGGTCAGGTTCATTCCCTGCAGTGCAAAGTTGGGGCGTCTCAAGGTCCGGGAAACCTGGGTGGCAGCCGGCGTGTTTTCTACTTCGAATCGAACGGTTAGCTTCTATAACTATTGGGCAGGAGGCCGGTGGCTCACGCTACTTCTCAATACCGTGGTCCAACGTAGCTATGTGGAAGTTCGTATTTCCGAACCCTAGACTGAGCAACCGGTTCGTCCGATGTTCACTGAACCAGGGATCACGCCCACGAGGCCACATTCGTTGCAGCTCCCCCCCCCCCTCACAATTACTCTAATGGCGAACTACCGAATCTACACCGCGACTATCCACTGCCAAGGCACAGTGTATATTGAGTTCGGGATCAGTGCCGTGGAGTGTGGGCTTCGGATGACCGGTGGTTCGCTCAAAGGTTGGTAGGCCAGTTATTGGATAGGTCCGACTCGGCCACACCGGAAGTGGTCTATGCCATGCATAATGACCGGGTTGGCTTGCAGCTACTATTACAAGCGGCCCTCGTGGTAGGCGAAACCCCGAGGGGTGGTTTTATTGCAACGTACGCAAGACAAAGATAGTATAGATATTGAATATTAGTGACTAGATTGATGGGTTTATATACCCTAGAAGTGTGTGGCGATTGGTCTTTGCTGGGGTCTCAGATAGTTAGTTACGAGGGCACCGGGTGCGTTACCCTGGCCAATTGTAGGCCTTGGTGCGGCGGTATTGGTTCCTGTGTGGCGTTGTGGTGGCTTGCAGGGCTCTGTGGGGTGTTGGCATTTGGATCCCGACACTGCAAAAGCTTGGTAGGTTAAGAGGTCCTATACTGCGTCGGAAACTCTGGTATGTGTCATGACTTGCTATCAATGGTAAAGGGCTGATGTGACACTTGAGTTGTAGCGTGGGGGTCGTCAGTATTACTACCATTATTATCCAGCGTATACCTGCTGGATACACTGCACACAAGATGATTGGTCAGTTGAATAGCTAACCTCAGAGGAAACGCAGGGTGCTATCAGCTGCCCTTTAAGATTTCATCGAGTGCACGCTGGCTGCACAGGTACGATCCAGTCAACTGTAAGCAAGAAGTTGAGTCAAATGATACTTCCCCAACTATGGGTCCTGGCGCATAGATCGTTGTACCTTCCTAATACTACATAGGATTTCTAACATGATGCCCCTTCTATTTGATGGGAATACACTGTGTTCATGAATTTTTTTATGAGGCAAAGAACATTGGCATAGTATGCACGATTACTCGAGCTCTGGCTTGGGTGCTTTTGCCTTAACCGCTCTAGCTTTTTTGGACCCACGCTTCTTGTACTTACCCGCCGCCGCCGCCTGGATAATATGTTCCATGTAGCGAGTGAGAGCGAGGACCCGGAGGAGACTGGGAATTTCGCTGGCAGTCACGCTGGTACCCATCTCCTTGGCCGTCTTGACGTCCAGCCGTTTCTTTTGCCGGCTCAAGTCGAATAGACGGTCGACAGTGCGTTTGGGTAACCGCGCCATCTGCCCGGCAGCACGTTGTAGCCGGCGCCAACGACGGCGGACGTAGTGCGGGTGGTAGGACCGCAGCTTCCTGCGACCTAGGAGGTGGGCCACTTTGTGCCAAAGCATTGGCTCAGGATCGACAGAAGGGTTGGTCACAGCTACCGGGCCCGTAGTTGGCTCGGCGTCGGTGGATTCTGAGGTTGTGCGAGGCCAGGGTTCG
Organism: Tieghemiomyces parasiticus; assembly: GCA_027575765.1. Classification (NCBI taxonomy): domain Eukaryota; kingdom Fungi; phylum Kickxellomycota; class Dimargaritomycetes; order Dimargaritales; family Dimargaritaceae; genus Tieghemiomyces; species Tieghemiomyces parasiticus. The sequence goes on along the minus strand of JANBPT010000047.1, from coordinate 35,081 downwards.
CAGTAGGGCTCCGGGGTAAAGTTGCGGTACTGACGACAGAGATCCTGGAACTCCGTGGTGTGTTGCAGCAGACCCGGCGCCCCATCGTAGATAATGAGAAGGAGAGCCATGTCCTGCTCTATGGGCCACTGTCCCGCCTTCTCGCCCTCCAGTGGGACGCTGTACCACCGCGTGTAGCATTGTTGTGGGGTCCGGGTCTCGACCGCATCAGCTATCTTAACCCAACGCTTTCTGGGCCCGAATTTGGCCAGGGCCTCCTTCAGGCGGGCGAGCTCGACGGACTCCCAGGCCTTGGCCCGTGTCGTTAGATATCGATGCCGGCCACGGAGGGCCGGGCCGAGGAGGTCGGGAAATTCGTTCGCTAGGGCATCCCAATCGGTGCCGCGCTCCTCAACGAGTTGTAGTAGCCGCTCGTCCTGCTCAGACGTCCATTTGTAGCGTGGGTTCTTAGCTTCGGGCTCTGTATGACCGGCGGTCTCTATTACTGGCCCAGGAGAAGTATCTAAAGAGGAGTGGTGGATGAGACAAAAATATAAAATACCGACGGTCAATAAGGTTGCTGTGGATGGTATGAGTCAATCCAGCTAGTAAAGAGAAATTGGAGGAAAAAAAATATAGGCTCACCTTGCAAATCGGCTGTAGCCTGGACAGCCTTATTCGGCATCCGGGTTTGGTTGAGCTGGCGTACTGGGTTGGCCTGCGCAAGGCGGGAAATGCTAAGGCCTTGGCGGAGGGCGACCTGGCATGCGTTCTGGAATGCAGCCGTCGGATGGATCACACGACCCAGGGTTCGGAGACGTTGTCCGAGCATATTATTCGAGCAATTGACGGTGGTGGTCTACTTCGCCAAATAGGTAGGGAATGAAATGCGTCAAGTGACAATGAGGATATTAAGAATTCGAGCGAATCGTTACTGTCAGGGAAGCTAGTCATGCGTGATTCCTAGAGAATCCGAGTGGGTGGGATAATTTATATCTAGGCAGTCTTGATCCACTTTTTTTTGGTAAAAGTGATGGGTCTTTCTTGACTTGTTTACCAATCCGGGTTATACACGCTATTGCTTTGGTACGCATAGTGGCCATCAGGTACCTTTAACGACCGATCAAGGGGAGATTATACGTAGTGCTAGAATATTTAATAAGGAAGGGCCGATGATATGAGGGGTATCACTCAAGTTTAGATATACACAGGTAAATGAAGTGCCGCATAAGAGAAGAATTTAGCTATTGCCAGGGACGTCTAGAAAAGGCATGCTGTACACTGACTTGATATCAGGTGTCAAGTCTGGCGGCCTACACAGCTGTGACATTCTCGTTGATCAGGCCCATGACCATGCCAAATAGGTAAAAGAAGAAGGAGAGCAGGTAGAACCCAATCTTGATGAGGCCCTCCTTCTTGTACGTTGGCAGGTTGCGAAAGATCTGGGTAGCTTCGTAATTTTGGGTGCCATTCGCCATCCTGATACCGAGGGAGAGAAGCGCGAAGGTAGGGTAGAAGGCGGTCGGGTGATTAGCACCGAGTTCTTGTATAACCGTCGGAGTACTACTCAAATAGGTACCTTCCAGAGGGGCGGCGGTAAGCATGCGAGAAGGGCGAGGACTTACTTGTTGATGTTCCAAACGAGCATGGGCAAGTTGATCAGCGCTGGGACCCAGAGCGAGTTAAAGGCGAACATGGCGAATAGGCCCGAGTGGAGAAACACCTCGGGGACGACCCACTGGTTCAGGCTGTTGCACAAGTCGATGGGGTTGATGTAATCGCTCTCGAGGTCGTTCAGTTGTACAAGAAACCACACGGAGGCGAACATAAGCAATCCAGCCACGATGAGGCCGAGCATATAGGCAATCGCTTCCCACGTCATGACGGGCAAATAAGGCTGACAGGTCGGACAGGAATTGAGGAGAAAGGCGTAGGTCAAATGGAGAACAGTTGAAGACGGGTAATGCAGACTACGACGGGTGACCCTCTGAACGTTGCAACGGATAGGAAGTAAATGATGGTGGGAGAAGGAGAGAGCTAAAGGAATTGGCAGAGCTGGGGGCACCAAAGTTAAGAGCGTTTAGTTTGAGGTCCGCACCGTCTTTTCACAAAATCCACAGGCGAACGATATCATCGTCATCATCGGGGTACCTTAAAACTTCGGCAGGGACCTACGTCACATGTCAGACCACAACTGGTTCCCATGGCTCTGCTAGCCGTAGTCGCCAGGCTTCTCACTCTGGGCGGTTACGTCGCAGCCAGACTGGCCACCTGGGGCAAGTGGGGTCCCACTCAGCACGTAATGAAGGCTAAGTAAAGGAGGGGGTATGACCCCTGGACTCTAGGAGTGGGTAGTGCAGATGTCATTGTTCAGGCTATGCCGACTGTGCACCCAAAGAGAGACGCTTGGGGATGCATTCTTCGATGCCCTGGCAGTACGTCAGAGAGTTGGGGTTGATGGACCCGTGCCTTGACGGTCAAGGGGTGCGATCCGAAGGAAAAAAAAAATGGAGGGTGGAGGCAGACGGGTCTCCGCTGCACCTACCCAGACTTGGGTCTACCCGGTGGCCTTTCGATACCAGTCTATGTCTACAAGTTTGCTGCTTCAACCGTTAAAAAGTGAACCAGAGGCCCGTGGCGTCGATACAACCCCGCTTTACGCTGTCTACTAGCCAAAAGAAATCCCTCAGATGGGCCAAGGCGAAAACGCGACAATCTGGCCCTTGACAGTGCCCACCTTTAAATCTTCCTACATTGGTACACCTAAAACGTTCACACGCAGGTCTCGCCACTGGTCTCCTCCAAACCTACTGCCATCCATACTCCCCCCTCTGGCATTAAGCGACTGGCTAGCCGGGCAGCACAGTAGTCCTAATCGCTGTTGTACGCACACTTCCCCACCATTTACTGATCGCCTCCTCGCACCTTGGCACCCACGCCTATAGGCTTCTTAATCGACACAACACCGAGATTCCCGTTCCCTTCAGTTAAACCTTCGGTCTTGACCTTTCCAAATATATTTGCCTTCTAGTTTCGGTCATTCTCATTCACCTTCGTCCCCAACAGCCCTCCCAACCCGCAATTCCCTCCGCCGCATCCACTCACCTCAGTTCGCCATGTTCCTGTACCTAATGTCCCTCCTCCTCTGCGGAGGCTTCATGTGCCTATCGATTTGGCAAGTCATCAACTTTGTGGACATGGAGGCCGATTATATGAATCCCATCGAATTATGTCAGTCGCTGAACGCCTGGGTGGTCCCTGAGGTGATGGCCCACGGTACCCTCACCCTGTTATTTTTGCTCACGGGTGAGTGGGCCTGCTTCCTGGTCAACGTACCCTTGTTGGCCTGGAATGGTTACAAAATCTCCCAGAAGCGGCACCTCTATGACCCCACCGTTGTGTTCCGCCACCTGTCCGAGTACAAGCGGGAAGGCTTCATCAAGGTCGGTTTCTTCTTCTTCTCGTTCTTTTTCTATCTCTACTGGTAAGTATTTTCAATACCGCACGCATTGTGTGATTGGTAAAAGTCAAGCCGTAATGGTAGTAACTCCCCCTCCCCAGGTTCATATGCCCAGAACATACCTAGCTAACCACCTGAATCTATTCGTCGCCATTTCTACACCGTCCTCCCCTCTACCTTACGTTTTTCGCCCAGCATGATCTCGTCGCTTATCGAGGCCTAGGCGAGCATACCCTACCACGGTGAAGGTCTGTACATATCTCTGCGCTGCCCTCGGCAGTTGGATGACTACTTGTAAACGGTCCACACCTCTACCCTTTAGGCCTGCTTCATTCTGACACCTTGTTTATCAGGGTTAGGTTACATTCTTGTTTCGACACTCTTCGCTTTAACGCGGCCGCTATTGGTGAGAATTTGGTCGTTTTTATCTCTTGCAGTGTGATACACTTTGGCATCTGTTCCTCATCGTTACCTATTTTCTGAATTCTTTGGATGCACTTTCACGCCTGCTAACATCCGTATATTTCCAATCAGACGCATTATCTCCGGTCAAATATTTGAATATTAGTGGTTGTGTGGTGTAGTACATTTTTGCTGATATCGTATTCTCCACCCCATAGTGTTATATAGTAACTCTTCATTTATTGAGGCGGACGGTAAAAAGTTGTTATATAGGTGTTCCGGTCTGCAATTACAGCTGACGTTCTTATATGCGGTCGCCCAGAACGACCTCGCATCACCATGCACTAAGAGGTGGCCACTCAACGGCCTCACCACACCTCTAATCAGCCACCCTTGCGCCTGGTGAAAACAATGGCCAACTTCACCACCTCCACGTCTTACCACAGCCATCTAGACCACCTCTCCTTTTCGAACGATACTTGCCATGGTTCCTTACGCCACCCTAAGATTCCATTATTCTCTAAACTAGCACTATACCAACAAGGCCAAGTCATAGGTCTCTGTCTTACATAAGGCACTAAGTCAGAACCAATAAAGATAAGCTAAAACACCTTTACTACTGGTATTCTTGGATTACAATCACACCTACCACACGTCATTCAATCACCTGCCAACAGACTACTACTCATTCCTTGTAGTGGTTTATTAACGTGTGTCTTGTTTATCATATCAATTACTTCAGCTTGGATACTTGTGAATAATTATCCTGCCACTGGAACCAATCACTACTCCTATGCATTTACTCCCATCCACTAAAATGGTCTTTCACTACTCTTCATGTTGTATGACCCACAATGATCCCCTCTCCACTACCATGTATACTGATCATTCCCATAACCTATAGTCGTATAACTAATTGGTAAGGGCCTATACTGACCTTTTCCATTTCGCCATATATAAGGTGCCATCATACCTTTGGATAAGGATCAGTACCAACAGCTACAATTATATTGAATTATGCATACAATCAAATAATCCTCTCAACAACACTTACTATAAACATCTTTAGTTTTAGACAAATGGAATGAGATCCTAAATGTACTAATTAAATCAATCATCATGCAAAGTTATTATCATATACATACGTTAAAAAATAATAATATAATATATACACAAATCCACACCCCAGCTGTTGCCAGGAAGTGCAGGGCATGTGCAATTGGATCACTTAGGTGGACTTGGCCCTGTTGTCTGGCCAGCTCATCAAGGGCCTTGTGCATGGCACCCTGGTAGAAGTGCTGTAGTCTTTCCCAGGAGTGACAGACTTGCTTGGATGGGCAAGGGATGTAGGCATAGGATATGCCACCAAACTGATGGAAGGCCTGGGGGCATATCAGGTACCCTTGGAGTGTACAGTTGGTGGCCTGGTTGTACTGGATGAGGTTCTGGTAACTCTCAATCATGGCCAACTCAAGTTTGGTATCCTTGACCCTCTGGGCAAGTTCCTTGCACCGCCCATTGTGGGTGTGGGACTCCAGGGCCATTGCATCTACCAGGTCCATGTGCTTATTAAAGCACCGGTGAAACTCACTGGCCAGGTTGTCTGGAGTGACCTGTAGGCCCAATTGGCACCAGAGGTTGTCTAGGGCAATGGCACCAGTGCCAGGCTCCTTGGATTCAGTGACCCAGGGCCCTCCAGCAATGTTGACCCACTGGGAGTGGAGACTATACTGCACAGGGACAGTGGTTGGGGCACAGCCCCACTAACCTTATTCCGGGGAACAAGGCAAATTGTGAAGGGGCTGTCTGCCTCCTGGCTAGCCAAGGTGTGATGGCTGATGTGCTGGAGGGTTGCCACAGCCTGGGGCCACTGGAGAGCCCATCTATCAGCCTCCCTCTGGCAATGGTGGCTCTGTTTGGTAAGCACAATGACAGACAGGGAATGCAAGGCAAAGGTTAGCAGTTGGTATATAACAGGACTTTTGCCTATTCCTGATTAGGCCCTAGCAGACTGTATAAAGTGCACTTACCCCAATTGTCTAGATTGTGTCCCAAATTGTGATTTCTTCATGTGTTAGCTGCCTCCCAGCAGTGACTGGTGGGGCAGGATTAGTGGACTGTGCAGGTGCTCTGCCCACTCTAGAGATTTTACACCTATGGGTGACTGGTGCTGGGTAGTAGATGTCAGCCATTGATTTTCTGACAACTGCCTGTCAACATCATCAAACATTTCAACTGACCAGCAACCTAAGAAACTACCAGCCTCCTTTACAGCTGGGAAATTTGTGGGGTATGACCGTGCCAAAGGGGACATTGAAAAATGGTTAAACAAGTCTGAACTTGGGTCAATTATTTTTGTTGACACCATGGTTGGCCAAAGAGGATAGCTCTGCCACAATGGTTTGCCATGGCCAAATACAACTTACCATTCTTGACCCTAGTAAAAATACCCATGGCTAAATGCTCAGTTGGTTGGGGAGTGATGGCATAGTAAATTGAAGGGGGTAAAAGAAATTGGATTGTTGAGGTGGAGTAGTCAAGTGTGGCTACTAAATGGTGACCAGATAATAGACTCTTAGTGCAATTGATTTGGAGGTGAATGGTGCTGTTTAAGATGAGTGGGGTTTAAATGTGTCTGATGGTAAAGTTCAGGGCACTGGTTCAGGTATTTATACACCTGGTGTGCTGATCATAGGCCCAAGTCTAATACCATAACCAAAAGGCTATTCTACCATCACAGAATTTATGGTTCTGAAATAGTAGACTTGGACTTTACCTTGGGAAAAATCTAATGTGGTGGTTCCCAATCACCACATCAGGTATTTATACACCTGGCTACTCCTCCTCATTTCTCCAAGGGCAGTAGTGGAAGCCCACACAACCCCCATTCTCTACTGGGTTTGGCCTAGAAGGCCCAGTATGCCTTCAATTGCTTTGGCTACAGGTAATTTGCATGGTAAGATGCTGGTGGCTTCCACCACAATAAGTGGGGACTCTAAACAAGACTTTTTGGCCGCCTGAAATGGCATGCATGACAATCTATTTTCAAAAGATAATGAGACAGCAATGTTGAAATGACCTATGCTGCCACAGGATGGCATGGCCTGGGCTATGGTGGTAGCTGTATCACAGTAAGTTATTATGAGTAATATGCTACTGCAAGAGACAACTAGGGGGACACTGGTTTTGGCACTATCTTGGAGATGCCAATCAAGAAAAACATGCAAGCCATAGGAATGTGGGACTGGCCAGTTGCACACACACATGTTGTGTTGCCCTTGGTGCCAATCCCATGGTAAATACCAACCTAGGTATGCAGTGGGGGCCATGAGTATGTTAAGATTTACTGCTAGTGGCCTATGTCAATGTCCAACCAACCATGTATCCTGTAGATTATTTTAGTTCTCGGATGACACAGCATGTAGCACAGCCATCAGATGCAACCAACAGTCCAGGAGACTGTTTTTACCTTGATGTTATGGAAGGCCATGCCTTATCTGAGCCAATGCCTGCACATCCCACTGCCACCATTGTATCAAAAACAAAACCTAATGTTACTGGTGAGCCATGGGCTCCATCACCACTGCATAGGCGGTACTTCCTTTGGCAGTAAGCTACATCCATTTCAGAGGATTGGAACCATGGCCTGAATTGTCACCAGTTTATTATGGCCAGGGAGAAGTGGTGCTAGGTGTGGCAGAATTGGCATTTGGTCATCATCATGGGTTTCAGCTGCCAATGATGGATAACCAGTGGTTCACTCCTTCATGGTACCACCACATACCTCAGTTGGTCCTGACAACAGTCGATTTGAACTAAATGAGAACCATCAAGTATTTAAATCAGCTGGCCAATCATTAATGTTATGTGGCAAGTGCAGTGCATCCTTGGTAGCCGCTTTCATGCTACCAAGTAGCATGGAAAAGCTTACAATTGTTTTCTTACACAGCACCCCTGGGATAGCGGATAAGGAAAACTGAGGTTATCTGGGGTTTATCCCTATCTACTACACGCTGGTGGCCATGGAATGTAATGTGAGATAGAGGTAGAGTAGATGATCCAGAAGGAAATAAAATTGAGTAAGCAGAGCCGGAGGCCTTGGGCCTTGGTGTTGTAGATGAAACCTAGAAACATGCAAGGTGAAGGGTCAAAAAAGGTAGCCCATTTTGGCATTGGACTGTTCCTCACTTAACTTGCATTGCTACCTCTCCACCACGTCAGCTGTGAAAGCGCCCTCCCTCCCCTTGCCCTAATTTACCAACCGTAATAGGTGGGCCCCCAGTTATCAATTTTATTACGAGGGCCGCACGGCAGGCAACATGCTGTATTTGGACTGACGCCAGCGCTAATCTTGGCTCTCTCTTGCCGCCCAACCATCAGCCAGATATTATCTTTCTTACGGATCACTACTCCCTTGAAGACGAGCCCTACCCTGGCCACCCGTCAGACCATGCTGTCAAACTTCACGGTACCATACTCCTGGGACTGCTGGAAGAATAAATATCCTTGACCGACAGCTGAACAACTTGCCCACGTCTATCATGCTTTCCCTGGTGCCATGCACCATTTCCTGTGCAGAGACCCCGGGCGGCTCAATCATTTCAACCGCTGAGTCCCCCCTCCACAGCCTCACCAATGACCAGCACCACCACTAGGTGCAATATGCCACAAACTCCCAGGAGGAGTTTAGCAGAACCGGTGGCTACCTGCTGGACTCCATTGCCATAGATAACGAGGCCTGGGTGTACCTTTATAATCCCCCCTCCTGCTGGTTCTAGCCGCCGGAGGTGGTGCTCTGTCCTAATCCACACCCCCTGGGGCCGTGTCGCATCCAACGTTATGCTGACAATCTGATATTTTCAGACGCTGTCCGTTACACCTGAGCGCCAAGCCCCTCCCCCGGTATCAAGGCCTCCGCCTATCGGTACGTAAAGTGCGAGCTGAAGCCCATGCCCCAGGTCTGGACAAAGGCACGTGGAAGTCTGGACCATGACCACCTGCAGTTTCACCATGATAATGGACCACCGCATCGCACTGCCGCTACCTGTACCTACGTTTTCGGCACCGGAGTCAACCCTATTCCGGCCTCTCCCTACAGACCCGTCCTGGCCCCCTTGTGCCTTCTAGCTACCCAACGGTACCAAATGTCGTCGCCGTGGCAATAGGTCAACCAAGCCGGAGGCCGGTGTGGCCGCCTGGCAAGCATAGTTTTCCAGTCACCAGCCAAGTGACATTAGGTCCGACTTTGATAGCCGGTTAAGAAAGGGCCCATTGATTGGGACTTAGGGGGGGCCATCATTGACTTTGAAGGTAACGTGGCGTGCTGCCCATAAGCTGCTTCCTCTGTATTGCCATCCATTGCCACCACGCCTTTATGCACTTACGATTACTACTATACTTGCCACATTACCCTTACCATTACGGTTGTAATATTTACGGCCGCTGGAACGCCCCACTCTTGGCACATACACGACCAAGCGAACCTCGGATGGCTATGGCGCATGGGCACCTACATGTAACGTTCGGCCAGGCCGCACACTAGCTAGCCAGCTACCCAACGACTACCCCGCTGCGTAAGGACCAATAACATCAGCCCGAGGCCCCTGGTCTCCGACTACCGCATATTTCTCCGCATCGTTTGGTATTCGTAGCACTCCGCTACTCTCCACGCCCCTGTGTGATCTATTCCCGCTCTCTGCCCATTTTCACCCTAACACCGTGGTTGCGTCGACCCGGCTTGCATCCTGAAGCAAAGACTTTGATTGCAATCTCAACCGACTTCCCCGACACCTTACCGGGCGTCATGCGTAGGCTTTATAGATTACCTGTAGGTCCTTCAGCCGTTTAGATACCGCCACTAGTCTCCGCCTTTTCGACCCAGCATTTTCGCTGCTCGTCAATTCTCCCATTCGATTCCTAAATTCCACTCCCTAGTACTGGCCATAGATTCCAACATTGCATGCCTTTGTTACTCTCATTGGCCTCGCCTGTACCTTCCGCCATACTCCCAAAGTTCATCACCCAAACTTTTTCTACCGACCAATGTCCAGTTGATACTTACTCGGTGGATTAAATATCCCTATACCCGTGAAGTTCAGAAGTTTATCCTTGAGAAAAGTATGCGACCGCTTGTCTGGGCGTGACCTCCGCTGCTTGTGTCCATTATATTGAGCCTGATCGTACCATTAAGCTGTCAATGACCCCCCCCTCCACTGCTGTACCTAAGGGGCGTTGCCATCTGTGGTAGGTCTAATCGTAACAAGTAGACTACTATGAGTCAGAAGTAGAGGAGTCGTTATATTGGGTCCCGGTTTGGGGCCTTATATAGGGTCCCAGCCTGTGACTTGGCCTTGTCGGTACGTGCTAGTGTAGAAAGTCGTGGAAATGTAGAGAAGCATGGAAATATAGTTAGTGTCGTTCTGCAAGGGTTGGCCTGGGAGGCCGAGGTGCGTTGGGTGACGGTGGTTATTGTTCCATTAGTTGCATGAGCGGCGGTCCTGGTGTGTGGCAGCGTCGTGGGTGGCTGCTGGTTGGTGCATGAGGTAAGGTCGTTCTAGGCGACCACACCAACTGCAGGCCATATTAGGTTAGAAGACGAGGCGAAAAGAAGATCCAGGCGGTTCCACATGGCCGAACGGACGTCACCGGCTGCTGCAAATAAGCGCAGGCGTTGCCGTCAAGATGTAGAGGGGTGCCACCATGCAGCACGCCACATCGGCCGGTCTATCGGCAGCAGATGCCAACCTGTCAGAAAAGGAGGTAAACGACGAGCAATAAGATGGTTAACATTAAGCACAATGGTCTTGAGTGCGCTTGTCCGATCCAACCACCAGAGGTACGCCATCCGACGCACCTATAGCGCCATCACCCAACGACCCTAAACGAATGCAGCGTCATGACCTTTCTTGTCGTAATTCTTTATCCGATCACCGCATGCATTGCCCTACCTAAAACCCGATGATAGTGTAACGGGGTGCGCAGCCCAAGGGATGGGGCTAAGCAGGGAAACGACCGAGGAGGGTCTTGTGGCGAGCGGGCCACGATGAATAATAGTTGATTATTTGCACACTTAGTGCGGCCAAACAGCTATAGGCGTTGTGCCCGCTATAAGTATGCGCGTGGGGGTGATGACGTGAACCCGTTTTATGGACTTGTCGGGCCTGTTTCTTGGCCGGGTTTGCCTTCCCGTTCTTTCGGCTTAGGTTTATTCGTTTCAGGTGTTCACGGGCAATCTCCGCTGAGCTTCCCTGTTGGTGTTCCTCGTAGAAGGCCGTGTACTCTGTTGAGCTTTCTGCCTCAGAACGGGAGACTTCCCGACTGGCCTATCGGATACAACAACGTGCCTGAGCAGGTACAGGACTGCGACACCCACAAACAAGACTGTATAACTGATGGGCCAATATGCAGCCTCTCCAAGCCACCGTCTACCAACGGTTGCCAAAACCACCATGCAACTGCTGACAAGACTTACTTGACCTCAAATCTCCTCTGTTAACCTACTCCATGTATCGCCTAGCATTCGAGGCACTCCCGTTCTACCTCTCTCTCTCTTTCTCTCCACGCCTATCCCATTCCTTACGCCCCTCGCTCTACCAGACTTACTACTACCCTTCATACATGCCTTACGCTCGCCCTTCACCAGACTTATCGTTTATTGCTCGAACCTTGCGTCCATAGTAAAGCCTGTTACGACCCCCACGTCCGCTAGTCCCCGTTAGCGGCATCACACTACCATACAAATAATTGTCAATGCCATGCTAGAGTGTGAACAATCTGGTGTCCTTGGTGACATAAATTACTTAATGAGAAATACATGTAGCAGCACACCTTCATGCAGTTCATTTTACGGTAAGGGCTGACTGTGCATGATAAACCCGGCGCAAATGTCGGAGTGGACATTGGGGTAACCAGCGGTAACATGATAGCATGGCTACTACTACGTTCGCCAAAGCGACCATGCTGGTGTGGCCGCAATGCTTGTGCCTTCAGCACGAACCAGGAACACCAAACACGAAGGGGTAGCAGTAGACCAGGGTAGATCCCGCCGATATGTTCTGCGGGTGAGAGTAATCGGCCGTTCTAGAACGAGTTTACTGTCGCATTCATTGGACTGGTGATGGCCAGGCCTAACTTAGGACTGCCGCCGGTCTCGCATCCTCAGTGCCGACAGTTCGTTTAATTGAGGTGCTCTCATAAACGAACCCAACCGTTCCAACCGAGTACCGCTTTACATTCACATTAGGGTCAATGCCTTCGCTTATTGCCCCCCCCAGCATAGACTAGATGCAAGAACCTGTGGCTTCGCGGTGTGGTTGGTGTCGTTTGGACATGGGTCAAGTCGAAACCTGGCCACGACAATGTAGAACTCACTAGGCCTCTGCCCACCTGCTACTGTATCGTAGAATTTGGTTCAGGTGGGAATATCAGCGAACCTGAGCAGCGAGAGCCATCATGCTTGACCAGTCCATGCTAGTGCCTATCGCAAACACTGGCATCAATCAGTATAAATACGGCCGTTGAAACCTAATCACTTCACCAATATCAATTGACCATCTCACCCACCATCACATTACTTGTACCTGCCTCTTCCTCACCTCCCCACCTCCCACCCCGATCCCCCCCCCACCACCACCACCTATCACCATGCTTATCACCCGTCCCGCCACGGTCCTTTTTGCCCTAGTCGCCTCTGTTGCTGCCATGGCCAGCGCCACTATCCTGCAAGTTTCCCAGCCGGATGTACACTCGGTGGCCCTGGTCCGCCGGAGTAATGGCAGAAGAGCTGCCGAGGCAATCATCAAGTTCATGGCCAGCACCGTGGCCGTCAAGGAATTCTTCACAATATGCAAGGATCTCGATTTAGAAGGAGTCAAAAACCAAAGCAACGCTCTCATCCAGAGATATAAGACAGTATGTGAAGCAGGACAGGAAAGCAAAACCCCGGCCGCCAATGCCGAGCAAAAGAAAAACAAAACCCCGGCCGCCAATGCCGAGCAAAAGAAAAACAAAACCCCGGCCGCCAATGCCGAGCAACATGATTGCTCAATTGTCCCGTTTATTGAGGGAATGACAACCGACGAAATGAAAATGATTCATGATGCATTCGCGAAGCAACTGAAGGAATGCCAGGAGAAAAAACAGTAGTGCCCTACTCATCGTGGCCAATCCCCTGTTCATTTATTCTTTCGGAGTATCCACCTTCATAGCTTGCCAATTGGGACCACTTCCGCCTAAGCTGGCCGGTATGTCAACTTTCAACCTCACGTACCTTGCCATCATCCTCGAATAAAAACCTAGTAAAGATAGTTCGGTGACTATTCATAATAACAAAGTAGATCGTCTCAGCTGTATGTACCTCAATCGGGAATAGGCCAGCAGAACTTCAATGAAGAACAAAGGCGCGAGATACGATTACAAAAGGAGGCTACGAGTGGCCTCCCTGGCCAAGTATAATATCCGCATGACCCTGCCACGAGGTCCACTCCCATGCGCATGGGGCATGATTATATCTGCAATTGACTCCACCACCCCCCTATTTGTCGAAACTACCGTTAGTAAGGTGGGTCATACAGGCTGCCAAGGCTTGTAGTGGGACAGTGGTGGTGGCTTTGAGAGTACGTGCTTACTCACGAAGAATGGTAAGCGCTATGAAATTGATAATTTGGCTGCTGGATTGAGTCATAGCGGGTGCGACGGAATGCCAGATGTGATCGGCTGGACCCCTTGAGAGGTATCGCAGCTACCGACTTTTGTGTGAGAGAGGAGGTAAGGAATAGGCTATAGCCTCGTTTGGCTCACGCTGTGCCAAGGTGGATGGTCTGCAGGGCAAACAAAATACGTTTGTCATGGATTGATACGCAAGATGGACATCCCAAAGATCTATTCTATTGAGCGGAATGAGGTGTAGGGAATATTACCAAACGGCCACCAAAGGCATAGACAAGGAGACGACTATACTGATGTTGGGCTGTATATGCTGCAATAATGGCAGTATTTTATTTAGGGTAATAGAAATGGTACTGACAAGGGTGGTGGGCCGACTTGGATTAATGGTCTAGATCAGTTGCTGGTGATGGCAATGGTGCGGTTAGTAAACCAACGAGGATGTATATACTGGTTAGCAGAGGACGTTTAGGCGGTGGGGATGGCAGTATTAAGGATGGCGCAAAAACGAGGTCCCGTCAAAGAAGGCAACGATAATGGGGGGATGTTGCATAGTTTGGGAGTATATATCGTTTCTCGCGGTAAAGTTGAGCCTAGAAACCGGCTACTGATCAATTGATACGAGACTCCGACCAACAGCCTGGCAGTAGCGACAATTAGCAAGGCTGCTGACCGGATACGGTTGAGTCAGCGGAGCCACCAAGATAGTCCCGCAGGCTAACCCTAATAACGACACGGTGTTGAGCTCGGCAGGTGATTTATTAGGTAGTGGAGGACACGTGAGTTACAGATTTAGCATATCAGAAGGGAAAGAGGAAGGTAGGGTCGATGTTCCTGGAGAGTGGCCAGGGCTATGATGCCCGCCTGGCCTATGGCGGCACCAGTCGGAATCTCGGGGATTACAGGGAGGGGATACTACAAGCGAGACTAGGCCAGGATTGGAATAGGATACAGCTCCAGGTGGGAAGGAACTGCGCCGTTTAAGGCCAGCGGCCACCCCAGCCAAGCCCGCTGGTGGGCATGGTGCCACCGCTACCACCGCCGAGCTGGCGCTTGGCCTTTTCGGCGGGCTGGGCAGAGACGGCGACGACGGCCACGATGGCGGCGACGATGGCAAGACGGAAGGAAACCATGGTGACGACGGGTAGTTGGGAAGCAGGGCGGGTTGAGGTGGCGTTGCTGGGCAGTTGGCGGCGAAGGTGATTGGATTGCTGGTTATACTTGAGTGGGCGAACTGCACAACTTTTTATATCCTAGCAGAGACGTGGACTGTGGCCCTCATAAGACCACAGGGGCGAGCAGAGTGCTTGAATCCAAGGATAGTTCGAGTGCTCTTGCCTATTAGGGCGGGGCTTACAACCCCATGTCCCATGACAGTATTGGAGAAGTGTGGTATGTTGCCTGCCGTTCACGTAGTACCACACCGTCCAGCTTCCAGCCTTGGGATTGTGGGCTGGACCATACACGCGTGGCCCAAACGCTGGGGTCAATTGACCTGAGGCGGACTGGCAGGGCTGGTGGAAGAATCTACTAGCCTGAATTGGCGCCGATAAGCACTGCGTGGGAAGCGAGGACTGCGTTTGAGCCAAGGCGTCCGTTTGATAAACGACTGGCCACCAGGCCACTCACTTTGGCAAGACCCGACGACCACAACGGGTGCCTCACAGTGCTGCTGGCCGGATCGACGGCGTGGGGATAGAGCGGTACGACATGTGGACCTATTTGAGCAACCGAGATTTGCCGTCACTGTGTACCCTTCCTGGCGACTTCACTGACGCTGTCCACTACAGAATTGTTACCAGGGTGGATACCCTTGCTCCCCAACTGCTGATTGACATGAGTCTCTTTTGTTCTGCAATACTCAGCACCCTGAGGGCCGAGTAGGCCTTCCCAGGATGATGATGGACCCGCTTCTAACGGTTAAACCCAAATTCTCTCTTGGGAGGTTTCTGGGCAGTTCACCCCCCTATAGAAAATGCCGCGTGGCCCTCACGAGTGCAATTTGCAGTGAACAATATTGCAGTGGCGCGCCTACACTGGTGGTCATTCCCCTAGCGCCACTGGACATGATCAGCCCTGCTTTCGGATTACTGGCGTAGTTACAAACAAGCCGTGGTTGGGATGGGTTTGGGGTAGGAGGCTTACCCCTCCTACTAGGCAAGGTGGCTAGAACCCTTACGTAGGTCAGGTAGAGCGACTGGGTTGAGGGTGCACTGATTCTCACCGCCTGCACGTAAGGCTAGCAATGTTACGTCAAGGAGGCTCGGCAGCAGCCGAACTCTGGCATGGGTGACCGGAAGGCACTTTTGGGTGGGTCGCATGACCATTCACTCTAGATGTCTAATCCTCACCCCTTGAGTCAGTGGACAAGCCGGTGGAAGGTGTTTGGCTTCCGTGAGGAATCCAGACCTCATTTACTTCCTGCGTGGGGGGGGGAGATTGCCCAAAACCATGGTTCTAGGCAACGCGCGGAGCAATCGATCCCCAGTGCAACCATGCCAGCGCTGAAACAAGCGTAGGGTCAGATTGACACCCATTACCCTGCCAACTCACCAGCCAGGCCTCTCCCACGAGGCTCCCTGCCTGACTTGGCATTACACTCCCTAATGATCTTCATTTTGGAGGAGCTAGCCTGCGGAGCGGGGTCCTTTGATGCCAGCCCTGGTAGTTTTGAACCCCAAATAGGTATACTTTGGCGCGTCGATCCCTTCTCCAACCCTGTGTATAGACAATGACCTGCACAGGTTCTGACATGTCTGCTCGTCCATCGCGTGGGAACCTTCGCCACCCTCCTAACCATTGTTACGTGAGGGTTCCTGGCCACATAAGGCTCTAATGTGAACCAGGTACCCCGCGAGCCCCTGGCGGTAAAAATTTGTCGCAAGCCTAGCATTGTGGCACAACTTTGGGCAGTGGTGGCCCGCCACGCGTCTCATGTTTGCTTCCACAACTGGTGTTTCTATAGCTATTTGGTCGATCTACTAGGCCACAGTAACTACCCTGGAACTCCTTTCCCTTCCGAATCCTTGCGAAATTGGTTGTGCAGACTGTACCAGGTTCCAAAGGGAATGAGTCCCATTCGATTCCTTATAATTGTCACTTACTGTATACAAAGCTTGGGAGTTGGCTAGGGGCCTCCCCACAACCACGGCGTTGGGGGTAGGCTGTCACGGTGAGGGGTATTAGGTAGACATGGTAAGGGCAGATGAGGCTAGAGGGGGGGGCTAAGAAGAATGGTGTCTGAGAAGGAAACGCTAGGCCAGACCAGGGCATGACTCGACTGGGTAATCAGTGGGAGTTGATGGTCGCCGAAAGTACATAGCAGGTGCCTCATCATTTCAGTAAACATATGGGCCATCGGCCAAGGCATGCTGTATATCCTGGTTCATTCCATCGCAATAATGTGCTTGAAATCTGGCTAGCACCCATCCCGGTCAGTATCTTCGCCTCGTTGATTAGAATTTCACTCCGTGTACCTTACCAGTTTTACTTACCTCTCTTGGGGTCTTGGCTGTTCAGATACACCCAGCGGCGGGTGAGCAGCAAAATATTGGTTATGGTGGCAGTAGTTTTGGTCACCTTCAGATCCTGGCTCGCCAAGACCCAACTTAATATTTTTAAGGGCCCCATTTTAATAAAGAAATATAAAGGACCCATCGAATTGTCCATTAGATGAGCGTTATTTCGAGTAAGCCTATACAAGGTGTTAATAGGTCCGAACTTTTTATATCGTCAGTATTACCTGGGTTGACCCGTTGGTGTCACATACTGCCCTCTCTTCCCCAGCTTGTGCATTGCCATCTGCATCACCTCGTTTTACTTGTCGCCATTCACATTCCGATCCCACCACTGGGCCCCATTCAACGTCTGCATAGCTACCGTCATGACTGACTGCGTGTTCTGCCGCACTCTGGTCGAGGACCCGTCACGAATTCTAGCGGAGGTACGTTCGCGCGACCTAGGAAAATCTTCCAGTTTCTTACGAGAATAAACCTCATTGACAGAATGCACTGTTGGGGACGGTACCATGCGGAGTAGGAAGGCAATTATAGTCATAATAGCCCTGTCTCTCCCCCTGCTGGCACTCAAACTAACTGACTTGAACTGCCTCCCGTGTGAGGGCCCTTCGTGCTGCACAACCTCGGCCCCCTTTCGACCCACCACTATACTTATCATGCCCCATCAACAGACCGAAGAATGGTTCATTGTCGAGGACATTCGTCCTCTATCGGCCCACCATTACCTGGTTATCCCCAAACAGCATCTGGGACCCGTACCGACTCTGACTGCTGCCCACTACCCACTCGTCCAGTCGATGAATGAGGGCGGCCTCCAGTTTCTTCGGGATCGGTGCGCGGTGGATGGTCGGGGAGGTACCCCCGAATTCAGGTAGGGCCAAGCAACGTTCGCCCGGCCCCCTCCTCCTTCTTCCTCTCTAATATACCGTATCTGGGTTGAAGAGGGGGGCCGGTTGGGTAATAGGAATTTGCGTTGGCCGTTGGCATCTTGATTGTGCCACTTTTGTTTTGTCGGATAAGGGAGCGGTGCTCAATTGCATCGGAGGTGCGGTAGCGATAGGGTTGCTGTCGCATTAGAACCCCAGCTATGTTATCTATAGCATCCAGAGTCCTCTCCGTTCATATGATTGGGGCTCAGGTCGCCAACCGCCGCCATTGCCACTGTACGCACCTTCTAACACACCCCTCCTCACTATCCCAGTTACTATCATTCATACAAAACAACTTGTTCGTACGTCCCCCTCCCCTCATTCTCCTGCCTCCTTTTGACACGGATACCCTATCGGTCGGGATATCCCGTATCAATGTGATCCATCCCGCCCCTCCTCACTTATGACCATACACACCGCACTCCCCAGATTCGGCTTCCACCGACCGCCTTTCAACAGCGTCTACCATCTCCACCTGCACTGCATCGCGCTGCCGTTCACCAGCAAACTGGGCCGGGTGTTGTTCCCCTCCTTTAACAGTCGGTGGTTTTACCTTGCCGACCGTTTCCTGGAAATTTTAAAGAAATTGACCAAATAGCACACGTAGGGTTTACCTTTACTTAAAACGATTTGGTGAGGTAATTGGTTCGCTTGGAATATTCAGTTTATGAACTAAGTGGCACTGGCCCACCCACGGTTAGGGAACAGTCTATTGGAGGTTGAGGTAAGTTCGATGAGAAGCACACGTGGTTTTGGGTTACAATGGAAAGGGCAGTAGGTTCCAGTATGAAAGACAGGTCAGGTGATGACTAGCCAATAGCTAATGGCTTACAAAAGTTGATTGCAAACATTGAATCGAAGTGTAAAAAAAATAAGAAGTAAACTAGGCAGCTGACTGCGCTACGCGAAAGTGACCCATCTATTGCACCTCGCTCAGCTTCTGGAAGTACGGGGTCATGAACTCAAAGAAGGCGAACTGGGAAGGCTCAGTACCGTACTTGTACACGAAGCGGGAGGCAAGGTACGCGCCAAAGATGGCCCGGGTGTAGGCCTCGGGAACACGGGCGAGGATGTTATCCATGCCAAGGGTATCGATGAGCAGCTTCGGCAGGGCCTCCGATAGGACGACATGGCGGAGAGCCACGTCATCCCACAGGGTGGTGTGCTGAAGTTCCTCGTTAAGTTTAACGACTGCCACCGACAGGTCGTCGGAAAGGATGGAACGGGGTTTGCCGGTACGCTTTTGTTCGCGCCAGAGGCACTCAAACTCGAGCTCGGCGTTACGCTCAATGACCTGCTGGACGGCCTTGACGTAGGAGGCGTAGAAAGCCGGCGGGGAGGCCGGATCACGGACCATCATGTCGCGCTCGAAAGTGGTGTCATCAAATGCCAGGGCGGCCAGCACTTCCATGGAGCTGCAGGTGACGCCGCCCTTGTTGGCCGAGGCATCCTTGAACACCACGATACCGGCCTTCTCGAGACGGAGGCGAGCCTCCTGGGTGAAAAACAGGTTAGCGCCCTCCACAACGTATTGGAACCGCGGGTTGCCGTCGGCGTCAAACATCTTGTGCACGTTGGTCATGTCGACCGACTCGGGGCGGCCGCCACAGGGCACGAAAAACTGGGCGCGGCAGAGAGGGTTGAGGTGGAACTCGTTGCGGAAGGTGAAACCGTCGGGCACTACCGTGCCGTTGGGCAGCTTGATGCGGTACTCGTCAACCAGCACGCGGAAGCCCTGCGCGGAGAGCTTCGCAACGTCAAAGTCGGAGATCATGCGCCGGGCGGTGGCCAGGCGAGTCAGTTCGGTCCGATCGATGCCGACGGGGTCGTACAGCACGCCGCTGCCATCCACGACAGCCAGGGTCTTGTCGTGAGAGATCTTGATCTCGTTGGAGCCGAGATCGCCGTCAGGGCCGCCCGTCTGCACCTTGGTGACCTGGTCTTCCTTGAGGCCCTGCTTGCGCAAGATACCCAGGACGTACTGGTGGACAGAGCGGGTGGTGGCACCGACGATATCGTGGCGAATTCCGCCCAGAGCCTGGCTCTTACCGGTGGTGAAGGCCTTCCAGAAGGTCGCCCCGCGGCGCCGGGCGTGTTGGCTGGCCCAGTCCATGAAATCGGCGGTGCCCTCGTCGGGTCCGAAGAAGAGGATCTCGGGCTTCCCGTACAGATCCACAATCTTCTCCTTGATGCCAGGGGTCTGGCCGTCCAGGAGGAGATCGAGGACGCTATCGACGTACTTTTCAAAGGCGACACGGGACTTGTCCTGCTGGTTGAAATCGAGCAGGATGGTACCCTTGGACCCGCCCTCGGGGATATCCTTGTTCTTGCGCTGCTGGGTGGCAGCCAGGCCGTAGTTCTCGTCGAACAGCGAGCGCAGGTTGATAGAGTAGGCCTCCTTGTTGCGGGACCGGATCACGCGAATCCCACCGCGGGCGACGTCGCGGAAGCGCAGGTGGAACGCGCGGAACTCGCTGGCCACGACCAAAAACATGCCGTACAGCGGGGTGGGGTACTCGATATCGGGCAGGAAGGCCGGGTTCAGGCGGAAGCTCAGGGCGACCTTGGTGGGCTGGTACATGTTGGTCTTCAGGACGTGGCGGTTGAAGGTGAACAGGGACTCGAACACCATAAATTCGTGGGAGTTGGTAGTGGTGCGCCGGATCTTGTCCAGGAGCTCGTCGTCGGTCAGGGCCTTGCCGGCCTGTAGGCGCTGGTAGCTCAGGGTGGGTTTGAGGCTGCTGTCGGCCGTGGGGTTGACGTAGTGTACCATGGCGAAGTTGACGTAGAGCAGTTTGATGAGCTCTGGGTAGCGCAGCAGAATGTCCAGGATGTACTCGCGGGTGAAGGTGTCGATGCGCAAGCGCTTCTTGATCTTGTCCAGAACCTCAATATGGTGGGGATCCGAGGAGTCGAGGGCGCCGGCCAGGGTAGTGTACTCACTACCCAGACGGTTGAGGAAGTGTTGGGCAAAGATCCAGCCCACATAGCCGTAGGTGGTCTCCTGGACGCTCAGCTCATTGCGCTGGAAGAGGGGCTGGAGCGGGGTGGATGGAATGCAGTAGATGAGACTGGCCTCCTTGAGCACCTGCTGGATGGTGTGCTCAATGGGGGGTGACTTGGCGTTGGCCAGCGGGTTCAGGTACAGCGACAGGATGGTGACCCCGTTCGAAAAGTTCTCGCAGTATTTACGGGTCGAGTACAAGTCGTAGTAGTGGTACAGATCCGACATGGCCGAGAAGAAGTGCTGGGTGCTGCCCTGACGGTACCCGATGATGAGGCGGCGCTCGCGCGAGTTTGGGATCTCGTGCAACTCCAGCACAGGGCCGGAGCGGTCCAGCACGTGGCCGATGACCTTCTGGTAGGCTTCCAAGGTGTTGGGCGTAGCCTTGCCCAGGAAGGTCCGATCCGATACCTGCTGGATATCACGCAGCTGGTCGCCGGTGGGTTCGGCGTTGACAAAATCACAGCGGGTGATGAAGTAGCAACGCAGCTGGGCCTTGAGTTTCTCGGACACCGTGCCGCGCGAGCGGTACGACTCCAGACGGTAAGCCTTGGCCGGAGTGCTGATGTCGAGGTAGTTGTCATCGATGCGGCGCTCGTGCTGCGGGCCCTGGATCTCCGACACACCGGGCAACGATGTGTGGATGAAGACCGCGCCGTCCTCGCTCTCCTTCTCGAGGTTGATGTCCAGCTCCGAGTTGGACTGCGAAAAGGAGCTGACCTGGGCACCGTACAGCGCAAGGATGTGGTTGGCGATGGTCTCGTCATTCTCGAGCATGAAGTACATGTCATCGATACCGAGGTTGCTAACGGGGGCGTGTTATGAAAGGGAGGATAAATTATTGGAGAGGGGGGGGTTTAAGTGTGGTGGGGATAAGATAAAGTTAGCGTTGGAAAAGGGCAGTCTGGGGAAGCGGGAAGGCAAAGGAAAAGAGGGGGCGACTGCCTGCCAGACATAGATTGATGCTACTCTGCCATGGGCTGGCCCGGGTGACTCAGACTCGATAGACCGGGCCGATCGGAAGCAGGGCGCGGCTGCTTATACCGACCCCAAAAAAGCCCGTTACCAGTTACGGTTGCTAAAGGGGGCGGGGGGGGTAAGGTACACGCCCCCGCCACTCCACTACGTCGTACACAGGCCAACGGGCTCGAGATGACTTACTTGTAGAACCAGGTGATCTCGTGCTGGATCAGCTCCTTGGGGATGAAGCCCATCTTCTCGAGGACAGCGGAGACCCGAAGCATCTGGTCCTGCTTGCCCTCGTAGATGTTGGCCGAGTAGTCGGGGCTATGCTCGGTAGTCGCCATGGCGGTAGACTAGATGGTGAACCCGGGGGGTGAGTAAAAGGCGTAATACGGACAGGATAACACGTTGGACGTGAAAGTGGAAAGGGCCGGTAGAGAATTAGGGCGGCCGAATATGGTGGGGAGGTGGTAGTCGAAGAGCTGGAAAAAGAGCAGTCTCGGAGCGGAGCGGCAGACCAGGCTTATAAAGGCAGCGGTGACTGGCACTATGACTTTGTACAAATGGGGTGGTCAAGAGGAGGCGAAAAGGAGGGCAGGGCGAGGCGAGGTGGGGGATAGGACGGATTCGCAAGCGCAGGCGGACAATCGGAGTGTGGTGTGAGGACAATGGCCGGTAGCGATGGGCTTGGTGGGACGGTGGACGCGGCGGACAATGGGTCGAGATGAAAGGGTCGGTTGGCGAACGTCGGCAGTGCCAAACAGCCGTGGTGCGTTCAGAGAAGAGTCGCTGGACGAGGCTGGCGGAGCGGGGCAAATAGCAATCGGCGCGCTTGGACAACAGTCAGTTGGGTGGAATGCGATACGGCACGATTAGGGCGCAGGGGAAATTCGGCGCACGAGGTTGGGCTGATAGAGATACGGCAGCGGCGGTGGTGGGGGGTGAACTGAATAGCAATAGGGCAAGTGCCCATGCGCTTTTATACCAGCCATCGATTCAGCACAACTGGGTAGGGTTGAAAGGGGGTGGAGGAGACTGGCCTACATTGGGGTACGGGAGTATCAGCCTGGCGAGGGTGAGGAAAATGGGGTTTGTCAGTAGTGGATCGAGCCAAGTGGGGCGGGGGGGCACCCTCTCGCCTCCCATCCGGCTAATGGTTACCACACCGGAGGGTGTGAGGCGGCCGGTGGGAGGAGCGATGATCCCCCTAGCAGTGGGCGGTGCCCCCCTTTCCATCCCTCCACAGCCCCCAGCACGTCGCCAGTCCCCGCGCTCTCACCCTCCCTGTCTCCTTAAATGATAGCCAATGCCGCCCGGGCCAGTCCCCAGCAACGTTGGGTAATCGATTGGTCAAGTCGTCGCTGTAAGGCCAATACACGCTGCGCTCCGTCACCTGGACGGCAAGTCACACCACTACGTACCATCGACGCCGGCTCCCCCCCCCACTCGACGGTAGACTGTGCGCGGCCGATCAGTTCGCAACGAACCCCAGGCAAGTTAAAACCACCCATCTATTGACCCGGCATAGGAGGCGGCCGACTAGCAATTTTCCCCAGCCGTCCAAGCTGCACCCTTGCCATAAAAATAGCTACCGCCCCTGAGGCAAGCATCGACGGATATCAACCGACCTACCGTGGTCAAGGTGACAGGTTACTTGGGTCGGGGACTGTGGAAAAGCCGTCACGGTACAGCTAAAATTCCGATGCGACGCTGTGACTCACCAAGAGCGTGAGCCAGCAGATTGGTCGGCCCGCCAGTCGCTATTTTTATGCCTCATTCATCCAACCTGCCGTCCAGCGCCTTCCGTTTCCAGTCCCCGTGGCCCTAAAAGATAGGCTTCAAACTAAAAATAGACGCGGCTGCCATTCGGCCAGGCCTAAATGCCGGGTACCGGATGGGTTTATTTTGGTCCGCTCGTCCAGCACAGCGCCTTCATTAGGCGCATCACCAGTCAAATGCGCGAGCTTACGTGGCCTACCCCGCTTAGATGTATATTTCCCCTCAAACCAGGAGGTCAGGGAAGGGTGGTAGGTGAAGGGGCGGGCCGGGTGGTTGGCCATTTCATTTCGCCCTCAAATTATGTGAACAGGACCCTTCTCCCGTACCTTCTCTTTGTCCCCTGCCGCTGTATTATTTAACGTTTCATGTGCTGTCCTTGATCGTTAAGGCTGGTGAAGGGGGAGTGGCACCAACCTATGCCGTACCACCCCCATATTCTCGTCCCAGACTCGCCAGCGAGTAAATTAGCCGCAGTGCCTACCCAGCCACACCCCAGCATTCGTTTGCTAATGCGGTGAGGCTAGACACGCAAAGAAGCGGCAGCGAGAAGGAAAGACACGGCTCGCACTCCTTTCCCTGAGCGAGAGAAAGGTGTGGTCTAGCGCACACTAACTTTTGTTTCCTACTCCTGATGGATACCCACGTTCACTAGGCAGTGAGCAGGGGGTGCAATGACGCAAGAGAGTCGGTAAATGATGTATCATTGCCACAATTTAAAGTTCTGGACTGGCCCGCTCCAACATTGTGTCAGCTACCGCTTACTTTGAATCCACTGCTGTCTCATAAAACCATCAAGCTGGCCATCCAGTTGCGACCCCTTTCCTGATGGCCCTAACTCTACGGCCAACAGAATCCTCGCTGCAGCTAGTAGAACTTTACTTGATGACTCGCCACTACTGTTACCCCCCCCTCGTTACACATTCACTTTGTGCCCGGTCAACTGGGCTCCACCACGGTGGCTACATGGCGTGCTCCAGGCATGCTAACCAATAATGACGAGTCACACTTTACTCTACTGAGGATCGCCACTTCGCTTCCCGACCCCATTGTCACCGGTCCTCCCTTGCACATTCTTCGCTTCCGGATTGACGGTCGAGGTCAAGTTGCCGAAAAGTACCTTGACGTACTGAATTCGGCCAAGGCTTCACTCAAGTCAGTGTTCGATTAACGTGACTGTAGGTATCTGACCCAGCTCATTAGTAGACTTACCGACGCTAACTTGGTGGTTTTTTGTCGACTGGGGATCTCGACGTTTTGTCTTTCCTGTCCATGTTCACGTACAGGAGCACACTTAGACCGTTGGAGAGGTTATACGCACACGGCTTAACCTAAGTGACCAGGGTGGTTACAACAGAACCGGTGATGGCTGCGCTCACCACATGTAGTGGCAACTACCCCCCTATCGTCGCTGTATCCAAAAGCCAGTCACGCAATCAGGTCGGCCAAGGGCCACCGCATATGGTATCATTTTTCAGGGTGGCGCGGCCGGAATGTCCGCGCGTGCGTTCCAACCACCACCACCACCCTTAAACGCTGGATACGATCATCGGTTGGGTGCCGAACTTGGACTATGAATCAGTGCGACTTTGCCCAAATAGGATACCTCCCAATTTACGTCCGGCCAACAGCTTCTGGTGGCATGTTCGGCAAGTCGACAGCTATATGGCGGCAGTGAATTCTAGGGCAGCGTGGGAGTCACGTCGGATCAGCCCACCCACTGTGTTCCGCTGGCGAATGATTAATTGACTGGCCAACGCGGCCCAGACAAGTGCGGGGTTGCCTATCGCCCCATTTGGCCTGGGTTTCAACCCCAGTCATCCCTCTTGAGCAGCCCTCGGTTCGTGTCGCCACCTCCTCTTCCCTCCCTGCCCTCTCTGTCCATCGTCCCTTTTAATTAGCCCACCACCCTCCCGGTGTGGGTCCAATTCTGTGCATACCGGTCAGCACTAACGGCCCGGGCACACCTGGCCAAGTCGGACATCTCGGCATGGAAAAGCCAGGGGACGCCAGGCCATGGCCCCTGAACGAGAACCGCCGGTAAACCTTCCATCCAAGATGGTGGCGGAAATATGGCTAGGTAGCGGACGGCAACAAGGGCTACAAACCCCCTCCCAATCAAAATGGGCGTGAGCTAGTAAAATGGGGGGAGGGTCAAGACCGCCTGTCCCCTGATCTACCAGTATCCTTCATTTTCCCGCCCTCCCCTTCTCCGTACCGTCCCCAGGTTGAGCTGGTAGCATGGTCCAATGGCCCGATTGCAACGTGAGGAAAGGGGTCGGACTGTGACTGCTTTCCGACCTGTCACGAGGGAAGGGAAACGCTGATCGTTTGGGTCGTCCTCAGCTGACCACTTTGAGGGACGCTGGCTTCTACGATCACTAATCTTGTCTGTCGCAGCCCCTTACCGCTTGACCTGACCGTTTAACCAGCTCGATATCCATTTTCGGATGCTAGTTTGACAAGCTGATCGGTCACAGCTTCCCCTAAAAGACGTTGTTACTGGACTAGTGGCATACGTAGTTCGCCTGGTTCGATGTACGGGTAAGCTAAGGCGGACTTTGCCGTGCACTGTGCGATGCTGCAGGATTGGGAATAGAGTGTAGCAAACTAGGGGGATGCCAAAGTGGAGATTAACATGCGGCGGCAATGGCGTGGCTGGTTTCGGCTCAGAATATATCAAGGTGTAGCCATGGAGATGTGGCTCTCAAACTGTACTTGACGGTTGGAAAGCATATGTCGATTCAGGTAATTGTACCAAAGCCTGGGCACCCAGGTTGTCAGGACCAAATGCCAAGGTCTACGTTGGCAGCTATCGAGGGTGATGTTTAGGTTGACGAGGAGGGCGGGAACATGGCAGTGAGCGGGGCACACTGACAGTGCACAACCCACCAACTGTTAGCCCTACCTTGTCTTGGATCAGTCGACAGTCAGCGCGGAACCGGATCGTCCGCTGGTAAGACACCGTCGCCCGATGGGCGATACCAGGGCGGAAAAGCACATACTGGTTCAGGAATGCTCGGCTATTGTTATCTCTTCCCACTCTAAGCCATTTGCAGACCCCACACCTCGACGATCCCCACGTTTCGGCCCAGCATCCTCAATGTCTCATTTCTCGAAACTCCGATTCCCGGCCTTGCGCCGATCGGCCGGTCCGATGCGCACCGCTACTGTCACGGGTGAGTAGACCAGACCATTCCGTAAATGGAAGCAAAGCAGGTCTGATCGCCCGGATCCTGCCTCGACTCCAGCGAGAATACTCTAATGAACACCAGACCAACGCGTCACCCTTGACGACCCCTTGCCTATTTCGACGCACGCACCGCCGTTTCCAATCTTTCTCAGCCCTGCGCCCTAAATTGGCCATGACACCGCTATCCAGCCTCTCCATCCGGGCCTTGGCACCCAGCAACCGTAAGTGTTGGGCCCATAACACCGTCATCTAAACCAATGGGTCACTTCCATTCGTTCGAGACCTAGTCGAACTGATGGCCTCGCTGTAACGTTGCATCCTCCACCCCTACCTATTTGACCAGCAGCAGCATTCCTCGGTAGCGCCAACCATCACCTGGGCCCCCGCATGTACAGCTCTGAGGCCACGCACGATTCTCTGCAGGCGCAAGCCCAGAAGCTTGTGGATGCCGGAGCCGCCGCCCTCCAATCGGGCGACCTCGACGCGGCCCTTGCCAAGTTTGAGCAGTCGGTGGCCATCTACCCGTCCACGACGGGCCACTTCAATGCTGGGGTGTGCCATTATCAAAAGGGCCAGTTCCCCGCGGCCGTCGAAGCCTGGCGCCACGCCCTCCGTATCGAACCGAACGACGCGGACGCCCACCTCAACCTGGCCAGTGCCTACTACATGCACCTCAAAGACACCGACCGTGCCTTGGAACATTTGGCGCGCGCGAGCGAGCTGAAGCCCCAAGACGGCGAGATCTTTTACAACTACGGATGTATCCTCGAGGCTGCTGGTAATATCGAGGAGGCCATCGATAGGTACCGTCGGGCGGTCGAGCTCGGGGTCGAGCGCGCCCAGGTCAACCTGCGCAACGCCACCGCGCGCCTCATGCAGGGTCAGGCTTCATAATTATAGTCTGTCTCGGGTGTACCCTTCATTTTTCTTGAAGCACCCTGTGTACCGAACAGTGTGTCTAGTAAAAAACAGCAGCGTTGGTATTGGCTTAACACTGTGCTGAGGTCAATTGACTAGATATTTTTTTCTTGACAGGGATGTTGTAGTGTTGGGACGAGGCGGTTCACCGGTGTTAACTACCGTCGTCGCATGGGTTAGTTTTACTTCCATGCGGAGGCAGAGCCGGCAGCGTGCTAATGATCAAGACCTCCCAGGGTTGGCACGAAGGGGGAACAATGTCAGGCCTGTTGATACTGGTGCAAAGGGTAAAGGGAGCGTGGGGACAATCCTTAATTGATTAGTACGGACCCTTCACGGTAATGCGAGTGGAGTGAGTATAGCGCCCCACTCTCCAACCTTCTGCTGGCCGAGCAATACCACAGGGCCTGGGTACGAGCCTTGGGCAAGGTCGTCGGTGAGCCGGAAAAGGTACAGCTTCCGCCGACCGGTAAGTGTGCAGGAAGGCACACTCACGCAAGTGTACCTTCACTCCATTGCCGACCGAATAGCCGAAACTGGCGCTGCACTTACTGCTAACCCCAAATGGCCACGGCGACACCCGCATGTCTACTCTCCTTATTGTCAAGCATGGTACTCATGTAGCACACTTATCTGCTGCCCCTCCCCGTTCCGGTAGAATGAGGACGTGAGTCAATTTGACGAAGCCTTCCGTCATGTCTATATTATCCACAGGGACTGCCAGCTGCGCTGTCCATGGCACGGGCGTTGGGGTCATCATTACATGAGAGCGCATTTTGGCCGAACATGCCACCGTCGTCCCAATAGCCACAGACCAGTGCCCAGGCTGCTTGACCAATATTAACCGGGCCATGTTGGTAAGGCACCATGTCTGGTCGGTTCCCTCCGGCAATGCCTAGTGACCACAGCTATTATATATGGTGGGGACTAGCAATATTAGTAGACCAGGCAGTGGACGATTGGCGGCGAGCCCCCCCCGGCCCATATGTGTCATACTGGTACCAAATGACCTTGCCCCTATCGTTATTTAATATCCTACCCGCTGTACTCACCTTAGTCTAGAGGGACTCCCATACAGCCCCTTAGATGTAGGCAGAACGAGAACCAGGCGGGCGAAGATCCCCTGATCATATCAACGGGCACACCGCTGACGTGGCCCGCCAACTCGCCCCGAAACTCTGCCAGTATCAGTGGAGGTTAATTGAACCCCGCTCATACCTTGTCCAATACGGGGCCAACACTCGCAAACGGTGGCGGTGGGTCACCCTGGGCTTTTATCAGGCGCCTGGCCGCCGGGACTCAAGTGTACCCGACACCACTCTCCAGCAGCCTTTCGCAAGCCATTAGACGACAGCAGTTACTCAAAGTACCATGTATCAAATTGCGAGGGGTAATCTCATGTAATTAGACATGTATTTATCCAGTATGGTTTTTTTCCTTGCTGGTTTTGCACTGTTGTGCTGGATTCTACGCTCTGGTAGATTCCGAGGATGGCGGGGCTCAGAATAATCTGCCCATTTCTTATAAAATTAAATTTCACTGGTTTGCAACCCACTGTACGATCACCCCTTGTCCGGAACGCTTTAGCGCCATTAAGCGCTACAAGTTCTTCCTGAAGCTGCTGGTAGTATATTGCGGCGTCATGGTATTGGCCCAGTATGACACTCCCATCAGCTTCACCCCGTGTTATACTACAATAGCACCTTGGAGAACTTGGGCCGATTCATTAAACATGACAATACCATCAACGCGGGAGCCCTGGACCCTTAGTTCTGTATGACGGCGCTTCTCTGGCCGAAGTGGTACAAACGACCGTGTGCCCTCGCCAACCTACTCCGCAAATACCTCGCCAAGCTGCGGGTGAGTGGGCCGAGGTGAAAGGGGGCAGAGGCAAACGCGGGGGTAATGGTCGCGGCTGCGCACGTGGTGGTAGACAGTGGTATCTGGCTGAATGCCGTGTCCGCACTCTGTACCACACTATTTCATTCGGCACCTAACCGTACGGTTGCGTGATGTTTACTCCAATTCCCACGTCGCTCTTTTCAGATGGCGCTGGGGATTAACATACCACCCTGCGGCCTCTACGTCATAGGGACGAACGGTATACCTACAGTCGACCACCAGGAAGCTAGTGCAGGTCACCCCGTTGTTCCCGGCATCAGGGCGGAAGCTGCCTGACATATCAGAGTAAGTCCACGCGTCACCTAAGTTGAAATAGACAGCAGTACCATAACAAATCGATGTACAGTGCTCGATAGAGTTAGCCGACATGGTAATGTGGTAGTGGAATGGGCACGAACTGGCCAACCAACTGGCGGCCGATCATTCGCGCCGTCACTTTAAAGTGTATTTGGAGGGTTCTAAGGTCCGCCTGGTCAACTGCGTCGCTTCGAGGCCAACCTACACCGCCATTTGGTTCGACTGCGGCGGTGTCTACAGTTACGCTAGATAGGGAAGTCCTGCTTGCAGTTGGGGATTTGGCTGCACTAGGGACGCCGAGGGCTCGGGGGCAGGGTGCGGGGGGATACCGTGTGCGGAGGTTGCGGACGCGGAGATGGGAGCGGTTGAGGCAACTAGACCACAAGGTGGTGGATTGCCCCAATGATGCTTGAAATCGGGAACGTTCTGCGACTACCATGTAGTCAAGTCATAAAAGCCTCAACGTTCGGTAACGCCGAAGCTCTCACACCAATTCAGGCGACAGAAGGCGTACAATAAGTACCCTGTATATGGACCCCTTTTACTGCCCTCGAATGAATATGGTTTTCTAGAAACGCGCCCTTCCCAGCTGTGCGGTTAGCCGACAGAGGATAATGATGTACAGAGATATTGTCCCGAAGCCCAATTTGGTTGCGGCCATTGTGTTTAGGGCACTCGTGACCCAGGCTTTTCTCACAGCGGGGTTAGGGCGGGATGGTGTCGCAGTACCCTTCATCTCTCGTTCTCAACATCACCCTTCCCTCTGCCGAGTGTGCGAGCGGCCTCGACCATAATGTAATACCGCCAGTGGCCTGCGACCAAGTTTGATATTAGTCACAATATCATAATTCTAGAAACGCTCGGCTCCAAACACTCCCAGGCCACGGCCCCTTGACACGTCGGGGAGGGTGCGTAGAAAGGCCCTCATCTCGCCTACAATCACGCTTATCGAGCACGGCGTTGTCTTATAATTGGGGTCGGCCAGCCATTGCCACTATCGCACGGGAAAAATTGGCCGGGAAATGAATTGCCAGGTGACGTCTAACCATTGGATCCTAACACTCCTGCTTGCAGTAAGGATTGGCGTGTACATCCACGTTGAGACAGACTCCTGCCAGCAATTAAGTCCAGGCATCACCCGCGCGCAACTTTGCCAAGACCCGCGCCATGGACCTATCAAGTATAAACACATGCCTTGTATCCCCCCTTGACCTGGAGTAATTACCTTCATATTCCCTCCGCCGATAAATGCATTACGCTCCGCGCTACTAATATCTCCTGCCGGATCTCCGCTTAATGTTCAGACCCCAGCATGGCCACTGAGACTGCGCCCTCCATGAACCAACCCGCGAGCGACCGTGTCGAACCGTTTATTCCCGAAAACGAAACCTTCGGCACGCTCGGCATCGCCGACCTACAGCACCACCTTACCCTCCTCCAGTGGTTCAAAGAGCTGGTGCACGAGGATAAGGCGGAAGACAGCAAGTTTCTCCTGCTGGCCGAGCAGCGCTACGAAGCGTGGACCGAAGTCCTTGGAAGACTGGCGCATGAACCGACCAAGTTGCCCCTGCCACCTATCGGTAAGTATTTAGGTGTAAATGGGCGTCGCTTACATTGTATACACCCCTGTAGTGCAACCCCACTCCCCCAGCGGCTGCAACCCCGCTTGTACTTAGGCCATAAACCATTGTCCCGCTTGCATGATCCTCTGCATAACCCCTTGCTTTCAGATGTCGTCTACATGTGGCACGCCCACATGCTCTCACCATTCAAGTACTACGAAGACGTCCACTACCTGGGTCAGTATCCGCAAGAAGCTCACAAGATCTCGCTACCCTTCCGGAAGCTACATGACACCTACAACAATCATCGTGAGGCCGACCCATCGGACCAAGCCGAGTGGGTCCGGCTGACGGGCTTACCTTACAAACTGGATCCGACTATCCATGAGCATTACATGCTGCGGTGTCCCTGGTGCACCCACTCGAATCCTGTAGCTTGGAGCGGCATTTTAGAGGAGCGTACGAAGCGCCGTTCGAAATTCAAGACGGAGTGCGGCCAGTGCCACATTCCGCTCTCTCGGGACACCATAGGTGGCTACCGTTTCTGGTCGGACGTCCACCGACACCTAACTGAGGGTCCCGAATATTATTTAAGGTACTTAAGTGTTGGGCCTACATTACTATCCGCTCGTCAACTGCTGTACATCGAAGCAATGATTTTAGTGCTCCGATCGCCAAGGGGCATACGGAGTATATTTCGCCGTTCCCGGCACAAGCGGCCATTTGGGCCATGCCTTCCGACGCCAGGCCCGGGCCACAACCGTCTAGCCTTGCCATCTAAATCTAAGCTGCACCCTTTCTCGTCATACCTTGTTATCCTCTATTTACCTTTGAAGGAGCACCCTCATCAGTCGTGTGGCAGGTATCCCAGATCAGACAATCGCTTCGAAGAATCACACCATCATCTTTGACGGTCTTACCGGCACTCAGGCCCTGGACCGCCGTCAGGACTGGCGGAAGTGCCAATGGAAGGTTATAGACGCCAGTCTGAACGAAGTGCGCAGGCGGACTATTCGTAGAAGGCGCTGGCGGGCGGTGACGCCCAAGTTTCTAGAAAACTTAACCGCGGTCTACCGGGAGATGATGGCGCCTTTCTCGCTGGACCTCTGCCTAGCGGTGCTTCGCCAGCGGTCGTTCACCGACACCATGTGCCATATACCGTGGAACAACCCCGAGTCCCTTGGAGTGTAGGTTTGCTAGCGATGAGTCCAACCCTTTGTGCCTCCGTAGGAATTTCCGTGAGGGAGGGGGGAAGACTTGAGTCCATAGTGCTATACGGTGACACTAATGTATCACCTATCTACCACCTTTTACGCGAATTGCGTACTATCACTTACCCTGGGCGATTCAGCGCTATCAAACGCTACAAGTGCTTCATGTCGCTCATGTGCAACTTTCCCAAGTCCGCCAAAGTGCCCACAATTGACATTGACCTGGTTTGGCACACCCACCAGCTACACCCCGCCTTGTATTACGACTTCTGCTTTCGACATACGCGCCGCTTTATTGACCACGACGACACAATCGGCAAATCACGGCTCGAGGCCCTGTTTCGCGATACGGCGCTCTGCTGGAGCCGCCAGTACCGTCAACCCTACACCATAGATGCGCTAAACGACCAGTACCTATCTAAAACGAGAGTAAGTGTACCGCTCCAAAGCCATTATACAGAACGATTCTGTATTAAGGACAGGATGGTGTGAAGCCAAGCGTGACGTGAGTGGTTGAACTTGGCTGTGGTCACCTGAAGGTATCCGTTACCCCACGACTAACCTGTGAAGCGCGTATGGCCCCTATACCACTACGGTACTATGAAGATCGCTGTGGGAATCGCAATTCCCATCTATGGGCTCTACATGATTAACAAAGTGTCCAGATTACGGCACGCAAGTAACCCCCCGCCTCGGTACACTGCCAAGCCACAGCAGGAGGCAGAATCGGAACGCAAACCGGATGCGTCAAGGTAAGTAAATAAGTTCCTATGTGGTGGCGTGCAAGCCCCAATGACATGTCGACGCCGTGGGTTAGATTGACTGACAGTTGCTTTCATTGTTACCTGATAACTTTACACATTAACTTTTTAGGGACCGACTTTCCAGCTGTACAGCTTCGACACCCATATATTTCCCGGTATGGTTCGACAGTGGATGCGGTTATGGGTACGGTGGGTGGAGTAGTTCCAACTGCGCCTGGGGCGCTGCTTGCTCTGGGGGCGCAGGCGGGAGCGGAGCTGGTTGTAGCGCTAGTGCTGGGTGTGGTGGTGGTGGCGGTGGATGTGGAAGTGGGGGGAGCGGTGGTGGGTGCGGAGGCGGAGGCTGCGGTGGTGGTGGATCCTGAGAGTTAGGCTTCATTAAACGTATGTCGAGAGCGGATTGCACTCAGATGGTTTCATGGACACTTATGCAACATGTCACATCATCTATTGACCACGAGTAACTTACCTCATCACAGTATGCTGACAACCGACTGCCAGTGGCGGGGAAGCGATATCAAACTTTGTATACATTTAATCACAAATCTAAATACCACTTATATCCTCGTCTGTTTGCTCTCTCAATTTTAGGGATAAGAAAGCTTTACTCAAATATAAAATTACGGATCAGTAGTACCTACAAGGGCGACTGAATAACATTGATGGGATCTGACGTGCAAATGTTTCAACTGATAACCTAAGTCCATTGTAATAGAAGGTCCAGTTACAGCTCTCGACATGGGGGTTAACTATGTGCATAGGCTAACAATTATAAGCCACATGCAATGCAACGTAATCGTCCTTGGCTTTATGGCCACTTTACTGCGCAGTAAATCGCTGTAGTACCCTGGGATTCCTATTGCCTTCGAATTCAAATGAAACCCTACACGGGCATCAGAGTACCAGAGATGTCATAATAGGGCACCTTTATAAATCATAAAATTATGTCAATTATAATTACTAGTGATAAGAATACTTCATGATAAAATATAAATTTATAAGGTAGTCTGGATTCTTAGCAAAGAGGTCGACCAGCGGCCATTATTGATGCCTCTAGCCAGCATTATCAAATGTCTCACTGCTAAGACAACCCAGTTGCCGGTATCCAAAAGTCCACGAGCCACCGCGACGCCGCTCAGGAACAAGCACCGCCCTCTTAGCATTTACGGTTGGCCAGGGTAAACGTACCGAAACTCCTTTATGACTAACTACCAAGATCCAGTCAAAACCCGACCCGCCACACATTTCCCGGCTATACAAGCCAAAACCTAACTACTAATGTCTTTACCTTAACGTTTTCTCTCTCTTGCACGCCTCTCAATCAACCACCCCTTGTGGGTCTCACCTACCACGACCCCGATCCCGAGGACCAAAATAGCTAAAACTATTAGAACCGCCATTGAATCTAGCCCTAGCAGAGTGTCATAAACCAAATGTAGGCAGTACGGTCAAGATTCGCACACAAGCAATAATGGCTACGATCAAACAATACCAAAGGCAAGCCTGGATAGTAAAAATAAAATGAGGCTGGCTTACATTTTTT